>LNAC01000006.1:10393930-10437782 GCA_002007465.1 Ailurus styani
GGGGGGTCTTGGGGGGTAGGGAGGGAAAAATAATGAAACGAGATGGGATGGGGAAGGACACAAACCATAAGAGACTCCTGATCTCACAAAACAAACTGAGGGTTACTGGGGGGTGGGAGGGTAGGGATAGGGTGGATGGGTTATGGACATTGGGGAGGGTTTGTGCTTTGGTGAGTGTTGTGAAAGATGTAAGCCTGATGATTCACAGACCTGTACCCCTTGGGCAAAGAATAAAAATAAAATTAAATAGAAAAAAAAGTAGAAAGAAATATTAATAATAAATATGATTAATTTCCATCCTTCAGTCCAGATATGTTCTCCAAAGGTAATAATATTAATTCTCATAGCTATTATTCTGGTATTTATTACCATCTTTCTAAATAAAATGGGCTGTTGTGACACATATTTTATCATTACATACTGTAATAATTGTAGATAGTAATATGGTTATATAATATTTAACCTCCGTAGCTTAGTAATGTGGTTAAATAATATAATATTCGAGTGAATTGGTATTAATATGCTTTTGACTAGCAAATATTATTTAATCCAGGAATTAGAAAATTATTTTCTTTATAACTTGATACAACTTTTGTTTTTCCAAAGATAGAAATTTCCTACTCTGTTTTGTTTTTTGGCTTTTAACATACTTTCCTAATTGCCAGCCAGGCTTGTCATACTTCAAATGATTGATCAATGCTTTGTTGATGACCTCTCCTACATTTGACGTCCCACATTTTTATCTTTAATAAAAATTATTTTCTTTCATTTTAAAATCAATTTCATTTTACCTTTCATTTTAGAATTTGTATATATGATCCATCCATACTATGAAATCAAAATTATTTAGTGAGAAGAGTCTCATCTTAATCATCTTTGTACTCTTCATGGTATTTATGAAATCCATGTTATTTGAATTTAAATGAACTCACATGAATATGTACATGCTATCTTTGCAAAGAATCAACCGAAAGATAATTGGTGAGTCATTTCATATAGCTGCTGTACAACACATATTTTAAAATTTGCTGTTCTATTTCAAATAATAAATGCACTTTAGTGCATGCAAATATGAAGGTATTCATAATAAAAATGCAGTTGTTAGGGTTATAAGGAAATTCAATATGGCATAAACATGAAATATGCTATTTTAAACAAATTACTAATTCTCAGTACATTATCTCTGTGTATAAGTAATAATGTGTTTATTGACATTGGAAGTATTATTCACAACTGCTTGACAAGAAGCCCCATGGTTTTTTATTTTTTAATATAAATTCAGTGATTTAGTTTTGAGAAAATTAGTGATCATTTATCCTGCAATTACGTTTGTATTTCCTATTATAATGAGAGAGTTGTGATTTAACAATTTTTTTAATATAGATGTGATAATTTATTCTTGGATACTGAATGTGTGAGACAATAAAGACAGAAAGTTAAATTTAATAAATTCTTATCTCTTTTACTTTCAATATCATTAACTGTGTGAAGGAGGTCACTAAGATAAAAAACAAAGTTAATATTTTTGTAGTGACCCATTACCTAACAATATCCATCTTTATTTTACATAGTTGTATCAAATTATGGCATGCATGTGGTCAATATAATCATTGAGGACATGAATATTAACCTCCATTTAGTCACAGGAATTTTTTATATTTTTTCTATTAATATTTTTGACAACTTAATTTGGAGTGACTTAGTTTGTCAGCAGTATCTCTACTAATATGTAAATTGAAACCAGCAAATACTTCTTCTAAAAACCTATTTAAAACTGAGGAAGGGAGAATTAAAATGACCTTTTTTTAATCACTGGCATATCTAATTACCCATGTTACCTGTGTTCCCCCTAATTAATAATAGGAAGGTTGCTCAGATCTTCTATGGTTTCTCAGATCATAGAGGGATCTTCTGTGGTTGCTCAGATCTTAAATCTTCTATGGTTGCTCAAATCATAGAGTGACTAACATGAGAGAGTGGGGGAGGTGTCAAAAGAGCTTAAATATTTATCTTTTTTATTTAATCTTTCCTTGCAATAAATCATCTTTAGTTTGTCAGTGTTCAGATTATCTATGACAATCACTTGTGAGAAAAAGAATCACTTCAGTTTGCCTGAAGGGAGCATGTTAATAAAAAGTTGGACATGGATGGTCATTTGTGCAAAAAAACTGTAATTGGGATATCCATGGAAATTTACCTTAATTTTTAGAGGTTACTTCGTAAGAATCAGAGAGGGAGGGAGGGGAAGGAAAGGAGAAAGACAGAAAGAGGAAGGAAGAAAGAAAGGAAGGGAGGAAGAAAGGAAAGAAGGAAGGGAATAAGGAAGGAAGGAAGGAAGGAAGGAAGGAAGGAAGGAAGGAAGGAAGGAAGGAAGGAAGGAAGGAAGGAAGGAAGGAAGGAAGGAAGGAAGGAAGGAAGGAAGGAAGGAAGGAAGGAAGGAAGGAAGGAAGGAAGGAAGGAAGGAAGGAAGGAAGGAAGGAAGGAAGGAAGGAAGGAAGGAAGGAAGGAAGGAAGGAAGGAAGGAAGGAAGGAAGGAAGGAAGGAAGGAAGGAAGGAAGGAAGGAAGGAAGGAAGGAAGGAAGGAAGGAAGGAAGGAAGGAAGGAAGGAAGGAAGGAAGGAAGGAAGGAAGGAAGGAAGGAAGGAAGGAAGGAAGGAAGGAAGGAAGGAAGGAAGGAAGGAAGGAAGGAAGGAAGGAAGGAAGGAAGGAAGGAAGGAAGGAAGGAAGGAAGGAAGGAAGGAAGGAAGGAAGGAAGGAAGGAAGGAAGGAAGGAAGGAAGGAAGGAAGGAAGGAAGGAAGGAAGGAAGGAAGGAAGGAAGGAAGGAAGGAAGGAAGGAAGGAAGGAAGGAAGGAAGGAAGGAAGGAAAAGAATTGCAGAAAAGATGCAGAGATCCTAGCTTTTATTCTTCATTCCACTGATAAACCATTTGCTTCACAAGTTTTCATTAAGTTCACAATGCCAGTCACCATGGGAAGAGTGCTTCAGGGCTGCATATAACTGAGGCATTAGATATTACTGGCTTTTAAGTTACTGCTCAAGAAAGGAGAAGTGCCTTTTTAATTTAAATTCCTGAAAAGTATGCTATTCCTATAGGTGGAAGGTAAATTTTGTAAATCCTAGAAGAGGGTAGTAACTGTAATCCTTGTTAGATTACTACCAATCATTGAAATTTATAGAAGTTACCTGAAAGAATAGTAAAAGTTTTGGATCGTCATTCATATCAGTGCAATAGTGATGATGTATAGCTAATGTCTGGAGACCTAGAAAAAAGTCAGGGACATTTACTAAGTGAATCTTTTGTGAAAATCTCACACAGTAGGACGTAGGGAATAGAAGATAAGAAGCCTAACTAGGATATTTAGTAACAAATATCACTAGGAGCTTCTCAGTGAAAAAGAAGTCAGTGTAAGAAATAAGAACTTTGGAAAAGGGCAAGTGGAGACATTAAACTGAAGGCTGGTAGACCAGAAATCTAGGTCAAACTTTGGTGTTGTGATGCAAGTAGTGCTTAGAATGGGAAGGGCTGAAAGAACTTAAAGTTGGGTCATCAATCCTGCTTAAAATGAAACCACTGGCTTCTATGTGGAGAATGAATTCTAGGAGGCAACTTTAATATGGGAAGATAAGATGAAGAAACTGCAGCCAATAGGATGTGAGATGATAGTCTTTAAGGAGTGAGATAAGAGGGAAAACAAGAAGTAGAGTTTATGATATGTGATGTGCTTGGGAGGAAGAGTAAATTTAATTCAATGAACTAAAGGATGACATATAGAAGGAAAGAGTGCAGTCAATGACTACTCTTATGTTACTGGGTTGAACAACCAGAAAACAATGGATTATCACTGGATGGGGAAGATTTTGGTGGAGTTGCAATCAGGATTAATGGTATGATTATTTTAAGTTAGAGAAAAAGAGAGGTTAAGCCTTTATTTCAAATTATTCTCTAATTTCTTCCTATATTCTTGCGATGTATATGTGCCTTTTTCCTTTCCTGCTCCCCAACCCCTATTCCTTTGCCTGCTATTAAGTTACTTTGTAGCTTAAGTATTGAAAACTTCCTTGACTTGAAATATCAGTTTCTGGATTTATTTATTTATTGGCACATTTTTTCTCTTTTTTTTAAATTCAGTAATCTGTATTTTTTCTCTCTGGTTAGCCTTGCCTTTTTAGCACTTTTTAAATTAAATGTTTAATTTGTTTTTATCACACTTTCTTTTTTAATCAACATAAATATTTAAAGCTATTTTGTATTTTTTTCAGAGCAGTTCTCTGTAATCCAGTCTTGATATGAAATACTTTCACAACCATTATTATAAAGATATTCTACAAATACTGTTTTTGTTTTTTACTTGGCTTAGAGGTATTTAGTAAAGGGTTTAAAAATTAAACAAAATCTAAACAATTAAGAGTTTTCTCAGTACTTTATAATTTCATTATTAAAGTCTTATAACAACATGTATGTTCTTTTCCATTGTTGAATTTATTATCTGATTTATTTCAATATTCTGTAACACTTGACATAAAGGTGTCCTACTTCTTATACAATCAAATATAGGAGCATATGTATTTACATTCTTGTATTACATTATTTTATTTATATTTTCCCAATTTTTACTAATACTTTGCCTACTTTAATTTTCATGGCCTTAAAGAGGGATATTAAAGTCTTAACATTATTGTCTTTTTCTCTGTAGCTCTCACAGTTAATATAGTTATTGCTTTACATGATTTGAAGGTATGCTATCTGGTACATAAGGATTCATGAAAGAGAGTCTTATACAATTATTCTTTTATGTCATGTTGTTCTTAAAATTCCCATCTTTAAAGTTGATCATTTAACTTATAAAATCCTATTTTTTTTCTTAAATAAATCCAATATCATCAACAGTATGATGGATTTAGGTTGTGGTAGTTTAAAAATGTACCTCTTAGTACCTAGGAAGAAAAAAGAAAAAGAAAGAAAGAAAAAAAAATACATGTCCTAAATTTTAGTATAATAAATCAGGTCAACAATGTTATATATTTCTTGCAAGTTCACTGATATTTGAATATCAAATGTATATTATTATTAATACAGTCCATTATAATAATTTTGTATGGTGACAGATGGTAACTACACTTAGCATGGTGAGCATTTGGCAACGTATAGAATCATCAAATAACCATGTTGTATACTGAAACTATATTTTATGTATTACATTTCAGTGAAAAATAGAGAAGATTAGTGTTCACAAATCACTGCAGACAGTCTGTTTTGCATCTACCAGTTATATGACATGGAGCATATTTAGATTTTTTTCACCTATCATTTCCTGCCTCCAGATTATGTTGTGGTCTTATTAAGCAAGCATATTTGATTTAAAGATGTAAATTCTGACAGTTATACATTAGCAGGAGGCTAAAGACATTGACATTCACTTTCTCTATATTTCTACAGTAGAAGTTTAATTAAAGAAAGCAGAAGCATAAATTTTTATCATACCCTATAGGTATCACCATATCTTTCTTCAGAAAATTTAGCTTTTTGTCATTAATCTTTAAGGTTCTTCACTTTTACTGAGAAAAAAGTAAATCCTTATTTATATCAGCTTTTTCATTTGCTTTACATACTTTTTGGGTATGTATGTGATTGGAGCAAATTTTCTTGGTCAAAGAAGTTAGGGAAATGTGGCACTTGTTATACCTTTATAAGCCTTCTCAGAAACTTAAAATGAGTGCTAATAAGCATACAAAAGACTAAAAGAAGTCTATTTTACTGCCTTTGTAATATTTAACACAAATCGTTTTTTTTCAAAATACTTTTTTTTTTTTTTGAGCCTCCCAGAGAACATGCTTTGGTAATGTTACTCCAGATACATGTATTTTAAAAGCATGTTCAGGAAGGGTATATAGATTCTTAAAGCCAATAGATAATTCCTGATTGTAAACTCAAATAAATGGAAATATCCAGAGGTCAGGCTCCTTCTGTGATTGCTGTGGTGGGTTCCCCCAGGGCTGCTGCTTCAACACACATACCATAGAAATGTGGGCTCGTTGGCAGGTCTTCATTGCCTACCTTCCACTTCACACACGGCTAGAAATGCAAGCTTCTCTTTTTTGTGGTTCAAGTGATCAATATATTTGATGTTATGCCTATTACCTTTCTGGCACCATTTGAGATAGAATATCCCTATTATTTATGAAACTGTCTATACCACTAAGTCTTAACTGTCAACATAAAAACAGGGTTGTGAGATAGTGAGCAGTGGACTTGGAATCAGAAGACAGAGGTTTAGCCTCCCTCTACGTGATGTTTGGAAGTCTTAAAGTCTAGAATGTCTGACTTAAATTACTGGATTCTTCTTCCTTAAATATGAAATGGAGGTAATCATATGTATAGAGAATGATGTTTACAGATTGAATTATAGAACCCTTTTAAGAAGGAAAATATTACCATTATTTCATTTTAGTTTCCATTTTTTAATGAAATGGCTCCTGTTGGATGTGTGTAGATTGTAAAATAGTTCAGGCACTCTCATCGACATTTACCTCTTATAGAGTTAACTCTATTTGGCAAAAGATAATTTTAAAAGAAACTTAGGTCTGTGATCAGAACTTGTCTTTTGTGTGGGACTAAGATCAGTATCATGGAATAGAGATAGAAGAACTTGAAAAGGTATCTGAAATGATCTTATCTCTCAGTGTTCCTCTCCTCCTTTTACTCTTGAGGGAATGGGAGGCTAGTGAGACTCAAGAGTTCCCTGTCTTGGGAACTGAATCCAGTTTTACTCTAACTTGCTACTCTACTACACTCACTTGTTACCAACCATCTTAATTATTTACAGGAGCAGGAAAATGGCTTCTCTGCCCAAAAGTATCTCATCATTCTGCCAACTGGCTTGAAATTGCAATAGTAGAAAATTCAAAGGATTTGTAGTCTTCAAACATGCCTTATAAATTGCAAATATCTGTGGAGAATAATAACTGAGTGATACTCGTTTATATCAAACTTTCTATCTGTATTAGTCAGCCAAGGATCACAAGACAATTAAAAAAAAGGAACAATACATCACATTTGGTAAGTGAGAGTTGATAAGACTAAAAGATTCTTTCCTTTACTGAAAATCCCGGGATAAAATAAAATTCCTTAGCAGAGTCCAGACCTCCATAAACTGAGCCTTCTCTGGCCCCATTCCTCTGAATATTGCCATTCTAACTCACATTCTAAGTGTACTGAATACTCAGTTGATCTATCTTCTCACATCTCCTTGATTTTTTTCATATCCTGTAAATACAGCTCCTGATTATTTTTTCTCACCATGCCATTCCCTATCATCTTCGAAGTATAACACAGGCTTGTCACCTTTATGAAATCTTTCTTACTTAATCTTTGAACCCTGTGGATAAAGTTAGATGTCCTCATCCTTTGCAATTACCCCCTTGCACGCACTTACACTGCATCCCGGTATAATATGGGAACATGGATAACATTTACACGTGGCATTATAAGGATTAATATATGTAAAGCATTTAGAAGAGTTCCTGGCAACTAAACATTATTTGTTATTTTTGCTTTTATTATAGCATACATTAATATGTGTCCATCTTTTCCACTAGACCATGGACTACTTTAGGGCAAAGCATGTTGGAAACACTGTATCCCCCAAATTATTGTTTTTTTTATATACACCTTGTGCCTAATCATAATGACTGGCATAGAGCAGTCGCTAATGATATTTTTTCACTGATTACATGGCTGAATTTTGTTGGGAGAATAAATGTATTTCCTGCCTAAAGAGGTTTCTGTAGTCCAATGCTGGGGACTATGAGACCCAACGTGAGTAGCTGAAAGCTCTGTAGGAGGAAGTGTATGTTAACTTTGATATAAGAGTGGCCGGGAAATAATAGTAAATGGGGACATATGACGGCATCAGACACAAGTTTATGCAACTTTATATTTTTCTCAGAAACATCCCTCTCTATGAAATTTGTTTTATTGGACTCATTGAATAACTTATCCTCTTATTTGGATCAACTTTATGAAGGATGCAATACATAGAAAAATCTTGTGATGGAAG
Organism: Ailurus styani; assembly: GCA_002007465.1. Classification (NCBI taxonomy): domain Eukaryota; kingdom Metazoa; phylum Chordata; class Mammalia; order Carnivora; family Ailuridae; genus Ailurus; species Ailurus styani. The sequence continues at coordinate 10,401,988 of LNAC01000006.1, forward strand.
ATTGATCATTTTCCATAGGTATTCAAATCTCCAGAAAGTTAATAATAAATTATTCTAATGATAATCACTGAAACTCGGTATTTTGGGAAAATTTACACAAATGTAGATAATGGCACAATTCTTGATGTGCTTTGATTGCTCTGAAATGGCAGTTTTCAATAAATATTGAAATTAGGTGATAATCGCTAGCATTATGTATTATTTATCAGCATTCAGATTGCCATGAATAAGGATGCCCTTTTACACATTTACCTCCCTTCAAAGACCTTAGAGAAAAGAGCTAATTCCAAATGCAGTATTATTCTTTATACCTTTTTCCCCATTCTTCATTATTTATTGTAGAAATGCATGTATACTCTTGGGGTAGTAAGGGAGTTCACTTTTACCCAGTCATGTCTAAAATAGCTCTGAGCTAAAAATATTCTCCCTGGTACCCAATGCAAATAAGCCTCCTATGCAATTTTAATGGCTGATTCTTTGAAACTTTTGTAAAACTAAAGTTCTTAAATATTTGGGAACTCACAATAATAGAAATAGTAAGAACATCCCGTTTTATATATACTGGCATAAAATATATACCAAAAAATATGACTCCCTTGCCCTTGGAAACACTTGTTTAGTTATATTGCCCAAGAGAAAGACAAACGTTTTTAAGAGAGGACATAGAATGCCTTCAGTGTCTTAATAATAATTAGAATTTTCCCTTTAAAATTTATGAGAGCAATGTTTGGAATAAGTCCTATATATTGAATTTTTTAAGGTTCTAAAAAGTTTTAAAACTTTTTAAAAAAGATATTTAAAAATAACGGGGTTATTTAATAACTGGTAGAACTTTGGTCTGCTAACTATTACAATAAGAATCTTGAGAACTCCTGATTCTATTTTATAGATACTTAATACTATAAATCTTTGAAGGTGGATTTTTTGACAAAAACTATTTTGAATGGATTACCTTATTGAAACTTAAATATTGATTACGTCCTTGCCATGGACATCTGTTTCCTAAAATATTGGTTGTAAACTCCCATTTCAGGAGTTGTTTCCAGGCAAAAGGCAAGAGCAAGGATGGAAGATGTTTGAAACCGATGAGTGATCCAGTCATGGGATCACAGACTCTACCCACGGGGTACAGGAAGGGGAACTTCTCTATTTCCGCATGACCCATAACTGTGCTGAGTCCCCCTACAATTAATTCTATTCCTTACTTGGGAGTCTCTGGTTGTAACTATATTTTTAAGGTACATGGTTTATCAGAATTTAATCCTGTTTGCCATTTATCCTAGCTCTTATTGCTGATTTTTTTATGGCCATGAAATTATGTTAGACTTCCAGATATCTCGTAGAAATATTTGGACTGCTTAGGAACATATGAGATTTTTTTAACACTTTACTTATTCATTTGCCAGAGAGAGAGAGAGAGAGAGAGAGAGAGAACACAAACGGGGGGAGCAGCAGGCAGAGGGAGACGGAGAGGCAGGCTCCCCACTGAGCAGGGAGTCTAACCCAGGACTCCATCCCAGGACCCTGGGATCATGACCTGAGCCAAAGGCAGCCACTTAATCAACTGAGACACCCAAGCACCCCGACTTATGAGATTTTGGTGTATTCTGCAGAATGTATTGAAGATTTCTCAGGGCAGAGAAATCTACTCCGATTAAGGAAAATGTACCGATGTCTTCTTTCCCTTCAAAAGGTCTAAATGTTGTTTCTAGATTAGCAATGGCAAAATGTGTCTCAGCTACCTCAGTGTGACAGAGCAAAAGTGATACTTTTCTCTAAAGTGAGACAAATAATTGAGGTATTGTATATAATCTCAAAATTGTCATGAATATAGTTTTAAAGCAAGATAGGAATGCATTTTTTAATTTTTTTTTTCTAGCTGAAATTGGAAGCCATTTATAGGCCATTATCAAGATTTCACTGGGAAAATTTTGAATTATATGATAAACCAGATGCTACAACTGTGGGAAATTGTTCACAAACAATTCATGGGCTCTCTGGATTAACTGTACTAACATGAAATACAATGCTCCTACTTATTTTCTTTCATGAAATAGTTGTTCTTTAAATAACAAAATATCTGTAACAATTATAAACTCAGAGAGTGTTTATTTTACCTGGCATGAATTCTAGTTTAGCTCAAAGTTTAATAGATACCTTACATTGTTTCTTTTTGAACAGAAAGTTCAACTTTACCTAAGGAAATGTTCAGACTGCTTTTATATTGAACTTTAATGTTAATACCACTCAAGTCTTGATATACTTTAGCTAGTGTGAATCTTATGTTTTCCTTACTTAAAGGCATTAATAAAATGCATTCTAAGATTGGATGCCTGTGCCTCGTAGGGTTTTCATGCACGAAAGCTGGTCAACGCAGCAGGAGCATAAACCTCATTATTGGGGCCAGTTCAGGTCCATTACTTTAACCAGTCTCATCACAAAGCACTCTATTTTTTGCTTACACATTTACTGAAGAGTAAATGGAGGTTAGATAAAGTTTTATCTAGTGAAGCAAAAGAACTGGTCACTTCTAGTGTATTTCTTATAACTTTCTTTTGAATCTTAGGACAAACTTGTCAGATAGGTATTATTTTACCCCTTTAAAAAGCCAAACAGAAAGGAGGTAAGGATGTGTTTAAAGTAATAAGTGCCAGAATCTATATCCCCTTCAACCACCCCCCTCGCCATGCCACCCTTCTTTCCTCCCATCCCTTTCTCCTCTTGATACATTTATTAAAAACCTACTCTGAGCTAAAAGATTTTTCCTTATTTCCAGGGTTTTGAAAATTTTTTTACACTCCAGTTGCTGAAAGAGTAACAGGAAATTCATATTCAAATACAAATAATAAACTATAATGTAGTAGGCCAGTCAACACAGAATAATGCACAGAATCCTCTGCACAAAGGAGTAAATAGTTAACCCTTGGGCAGAGGGGAATCAAGGAGAATTGCATACAAAAGCCACTTTGACCCATAAAGAAAGCACTAGTGCTTTTCAAGGTGAGGAAGAATTCAAGGCAAAGACAAAGAGATTGCAGATGCAAAGTTACAGAGGCATGAGGTAGATTATATAGAGAGAGTGGTACAACGGATACCGATGCAGTACGGTCAGAGTACAGGAAAAAACAGAATGAAGTAGGTGAGACAGTGTGGACATAGCTAGGTTATCAGGATAATGATGATCATGTGTAACCAATGAGCGTTGGGATTACAACTCTATACTCTGTCTCACAGGGTCATGTGGTAGAATTCTGGGCTCACATTCGACACACACACACACACACACACACACAAGTTTGGATGAGAATTTTCTACTTATTTATTTTTGGTAATTTTCTACTTGAACTTGAACTTGAATGCCATTAATTAAAGCATCCATTCTCTCTCTTGGACAATTTCTCCCCCTGCCTATCATATCTGGGGTCCAATAACATTTATTAGACAAAGGGGAACCACATAAGAGTTAAGATTTTATTAAAAAAATTAAAAATACTTCAAGACAAGAGTCATAAACTAGAGGAAGAAGGAGCAAATTCCAAGTTTAACTGGGCAATTATATGGCTAAATACTTTTAGATAACTAGACTAATATGTATGGGGTTCTAACTTTCAATTTGTATAACGAAGAAATATGATCAAGTGATCCAAGTTTCTTTAAAATTCTAAAATGCAGGAGAAACTCGACGAATTCAACTATATACAAGTAAAACTGATATAGAGCATGACTATGCTGTTTATCAGTTTAGTCAGATTTACTTCCAGGTAACAACATTGAATCTTTTAATTTCCTGCTATAGAGAATAACATTTAAGACCTTATTTAGTAATTTTTTAAAACACTTTCAGAAACAGATCATTACGTTAACATCTGTAAGTAATGCAGAAGGGATAGTTTGGAGAGTCATTTCAATTACTTTTTAATCAAATAGAAATGTGATTTTTTTTATACCCTATAGTAATGATTACAATGACCCCTAATCAGGTTATATTATAATTATTGCATTTATCAATGGATATCTATATATTTATATAGATTTTCAGACTACTTCATTCTTTAGCCATACATTCAGTCATAACTACCGTTAGGTAGAAGGAGAAGAAATATCCAACAATGATAATCTACTCACTTACTACTGCACTGTTTGTCCAGGCGCTCTTCCCCAACCCATACAGATGACAAAGTAGCAACTATCCATGAGCCTAAAGTGCAGGTGAGACCAATGTGATGAACTCCCTCTTAAAAAAATAATAACTAACAAGAAAAATATTCCAAAGTGAAAATAATGCAAAAGAGAGTAAGCACATCTTTTCAGTATCATACATGGGTACTTCCTAACACTCCCGCCCACCAATTATTCTTTATTTTTTCAGAGAATATACCTGTCTTTGGCTTTGCTATTTACTATTTGGTTATAGCCCACATACTGCAAAATTAAATATTAACTATTAAGTGTCTGGCTAGTAGAAAAATAATCCTGTACAATGTTAGCCAGTTATGTATCCATATTTTTAGTAGTCTTTGTATTTTGTGTTTTATTTTTTTAATTTGTATTGTATTTTTATTTTTTTAGGCAGAGGGGGAGAGACCGGGGGGAGGGCCAGAGAGAGGAGGAGAGAGAGAGAGTCTTAAACAGGCTCCACAGGGGGCTTGATCTCACAAGCCTGAGATCATGACCTGAGCCAATATTCAGGAGTGGGATGCTTCACTGATGGAGCCGCCCAAGAGCCCAGTGGTTTTTATTTTTAAAATGTCAATAAATACCCAGTTCTTATAGTGCTCTTAAAGCCAGGTTTGGCATCTTACTGGTTCTCATTAATGAATTAAATAAATATTTGTCATGTATTTATTTTATATTTGCATGAGAGTCATGCATTTAACTTTTAACACTGACACTAACATTTATTCGGTACTTGTTATGTGCACTGTTCTAAGAAGTTTTGAATTGTTATCTACATTAAACTTCCCACGTCTGTAAGGCAAGTATGATTAAAATCCTTTTTCCAGATAAGAGAGTATGTGAGGGATGAATTAAGTATTCTAATATCAATAATAATACATTTATTCCATTGTTTATACATATTTATTGTGCAATTATTATGCGCCAATTACCTTTCTAGGCACTTGGAACACAAATGGCCCAAACAGATAATAACCTTACTCTCTTAGAGCTTACATTCCAGTCCATATAGGAAAGAAAGAAAGAAAGAAAAAAGACAGTAAATAACATACAAATAAATAAATCCAATACTTTGATTTGATACTTTCTAATACTTTGATAATGAACTTGAATTCATATTTAGTTCTGCCTGCTTTCAAACACCATATTCTTAATCACTTCACTTTATGATCAAAAGAATAATTCACTTTATGATTAAAAATGAAGGGAAATTCATATTAGAAATCTAAGTTACTATAGTTATTGATTCTCTTATGCCCACTAGCCAGCTCACCTTGACCTACAAAAGTGAGACCTTTTCAAGGAAAATTATCGGATTACTTTTTCTCAACTCTGAAAATAATTGTTATGTTCTCAACCCAGGTCAAAACACACACACACACACTTTTGCAAAGGACTGTGTGCAGTTGCAGAAATAATACGAGACTCTACGTAGTGGGCTAAAATAGGAAACCTGCCTGCATAACAATACCTTCTTCTAGAAGAGAAAGAATAAAAGACATGTGCTCTCATTTTTATGTCTGATATTCCCAATTTTCTTTTCAGTACCCTCCCATTCTCTTGGAGGGACCAGAGTACAGGCAGCATCTTAAACAAAAATCCTCTTAAATAACTACTATTTCTCTAATGTGAGTTAGTTTGTTTAATACGACATAAACAGAATTGTAGGTATCACTAGCAGATGATTTTCCTATGTCACTCTTGTCCAGGACACAATCATTAAAAGTAATTGTGTAGGTCTTGGAGAAGAGGAGGGCAAAATGAGACAGAGAGTTTTATATTTCTTCTTACAGAACACTGTTTTCAAAAGATAAGAATAAAAATTTCAAATTCCTCTCTTCACCTAGTCTTATGTTAATGGTCTCAAACTATTTTCATCCAGATACATTTACCACCTAAGTAGGCATTATCATTAAAAGTTTTGGAAACTTCAGAACATTAAGCCTATCTGCAAAATACAAACATCTGTCAACCATTGAGGTTATTAAAAAAAATAATTGTCTTTTTGATTTGACAGAAATCCTAAAGAAGGTATAGCAATTTTTTAAGGGAAGTCAGTTTCACCTGAACCAAATCAAGTCATTACTTTGAATGGGGCAAAACACATGTGATTTAATAGCTTATGAAATATTTATAAAATGAAATTCACATTGTACATTGTGAACATTGTTGAACTTAAGATTTAAGAGGACTCTCATGTTATTCCAGAGAAAAGAAAATTCAACACAAAGAAAAAAAAACCAAAATAAGAAAACTCCCTTGAAATACCACCTTACAATTAAAGAAACAAACAGTAAAAACAGTGTTAAATATTTAGAACTGGCATTCCTGGCCCTTGTAGTTAATACAATCATACCCTCTGAACACTAAGGAAGGAAATCTAGACATGAGCCCTTGCAGGAGAAAGCACCAGGCTTGATTTCAATTGATTTCAAATGATGAACAATCTACAAGTCTAAAAGTGAAAGGAAGAAGTACCAGTTTCATCCAACTTAGACTTCCTGACCAAATTACTAAAAAGCTTAATTCCTTTGTAACTGCTTCATAAAAAAATACAATTTTAAAAATTTCAACATATATGAATTCAAAATCTCTATCCCCATCACCTTACATTTACATTAATATAAAATACTTATATCAGATAACATTTCCTGATTTTCTAGCTCTTTTAAATTATAGATTAAAGAGCTAATACTACATTTTCCCCCAGTCTTTTCATGCTGCCTTAACAAAAACCCAAGCAAACCATTTTCCCTTGGTATCCTAACAGTATATTTTGCAAAACTAGTGAAATGGCTGCTCATTTATTTTTCAGGTCTCTCTGATGCAGAAATGTTTCAAAGGGATAAATTACAGACAGAATTCTAATTTAACTATTTGCAAAATACTACTCTTTGCCAAAACTGATTGACCTTCAAAGCCTCCCTAAAACATCATACATAATTTATTTTGGGGAAGAAAACAATAAAATCCAGGACTAGACCTGGAACAATGGTATTTTAAAGAAGCCATAGTGACAAGTAAAGAATTTGCTTAGAAATGAGTATACATTTTATCAGCCAAAGCATTTTTTAAAAAATTTTAAATCTGATAATATTGTAGGATTAACGTCACTAAGAACACCTCTTGTAGAGTACAGAAAAAAAAATAATTCAGCATATTTGTCTCCTCTTCTCCCCCCCTTTTTAAAAACTGTGCATTTAATGGTTCTTTAATCTCATATTCCAGTCACAGGTTTTTAATTGGTTTTTGACCTACATACCGGCATAGGTTGATTAACAATTCTCTAATCAAGGTTGCACAGCATTCATGTGTGTTCAATAATTCAGCGATCTGTCTGGGAAATGTAATGGGTCCCACTGTTTGGGTGAACATTCAGTGACTGCTGAAAGCGCACAAACACTTTATGCCCAAATTGCACTCAAATTCCTTAATGAAGAATCAGCAAGAACCACTAAGCGACTTACTGCTACGCTTTCTGGATAAATAGAAAACCGTGTATGCTGATGAGAAGAGAGAGCTGTTTTTACTGTGAAGAAAAGTCTGTATGTGAAATATTGAAAAATAAGTATAAAACGGAAACACGCAGTAATCAATAGCTTCTTCTTTGTAGATACCTAAAACCAACCACACTAAAATAAAATTCCTTAAAAGTGCTAGACTTTAAATACATACTGTTAGTGCTCATTAAAGAGTAATTTTCTGATTAAAATAGAACAGGTTATTTATACTCGATTTTTCACTCAATTTGGCAAAATTAGAGGAAGAATAAAAGTGAGTACGAAATTAATCTATACAAGGCACAATTATAGTGTGCAGGCTTCAGTCTCTACCACTAAGAGGTTAATTTGAGGGAAAAATAATTTAGAAAGTTCTAGATGCTCAGGAAAAGCAAGGTGTGAGAGTTCAGGTTTTAAAAGGCACATGGCTGATCTTTTAGTCAACATATTTATTTACTTGTGGCAAAAAAAAAAAATCCATAGGAGGTGAGAACTGCAGGTTGACCATTAAAATCCATTGTGTTCTTCCTTTGGAGCACATGGGCAAACTACATTTCCCAGCCCCTTGGCTGTTAAATATGTTCATGTAACTAAGTTTTCCCCAGTGAAGGGATTTAAAAGGGATGCTTTCTGCTTGTAGACCTGATCCTTAAGACAGTAAGATGCCTCCTGAACTTTCTCTTTCCTCTTCTTCTTGTCTCAAACACATGGTGATTTAGTTTTGGCTGCGCAGATGATGACAATTCTCTGGCCGATGTCACCACACAGAGGAAGGAAGCTTCATGACTGAATGATTATATACAGCAGAGACCCACACACCTAAATTCTTACTTCAGATTGTAACACAAGAGACTTAGTTTTCTTCTTTAGGCAGGTGAATTAATGTTGAGTTTCCTTGTTACACAGTCTAGTTTACTTTAAATAATATGGTCGTGAAAAAGGTATGTTCAGCCCTTGATACACCTGGAGCTCTCCTAAGTGGGATGTGTTACGCCTCTTGGGTGCAATCTGTTAAAATATTTCCTTCTATTTTTGATACCTCAAGCTATAAAATAACTCAGATGTTCTCTATGGAATATTTTTATTTCTAACTTGTATAATCAAGTTTAGTAAGTTTCCTTGAAATGAAAACAAAGCAAAATAAAACTGAACCCAAACCCTCAAAGTCCCTTGAGAAGTCTCTATGGCAAGGAAAGAGTTCTAGGGTTTTGGGGAAGAGGTTGCTGCTGAGAAGAAAGAAATTCTCTTAGACTTTAGAATAAGGAAAAACCGCTGTGTAGGTAAGGGTTAGCTCTGCACACCTGAGTAGCTCAAACCCTGCACATTCCTAAGGAGGGCTGGTTTTCAATACTGGCCCTTGGCCAGCTCTTGGGAATCAACCTCTTGGAATTGAAACCTCAAACTATGTTAGGCCAATTTGTCTAGACGCTTTAAGCAAACAGGTGCGTTTATGGTGAATGGATGCTTTCTTCTGGGAATCTGGAGCTTTAGTGATGGAAATCAGCCCTACAATCACTATGTATATGGTTCAAGATAGCCTCCGTGGAAGACAACACTGTGCATATGTTGTCACACCTGTTGGAGGAATTAAGTATGTCCTGTGTCTCTCTAGTGAGAGAAGACACTTGGAAACTTGCACCTGATTTTCTCTCGAATATGCCTCATGTGTCTTTTCCCTGTGCCGATTTTGCTTTATATCCTCTTGCTGAAAAAAAACCTGAAACTGTGGGTATCAAGATATCTGAGTCTTTTGAGTATATCTAGTGAATCACCAAGCCTGAGTGTTGGGGACCTCTGAACAGACAATCTCCTAATAATTTTTCTGAAAGTGACCTAGGTCACTGATCCAATTTCTCTGTTTGCATTGGTGCTAGCCTGCTAAATTTCAAAAGTATAGTTTGCCTCCAGGAAGGACCCCTGACTGGCTTCACTTTCTGCTCTATCCTATTTTCAGAGAGCTGGAGTATTCAAGAAGCTAGTGTTATACAGTCTTCAGAAGTGGAAGGTTACTCTGGTATAGATGAAACAAATAAATAAAATAATAAAAAACTGCCTCAGCAGCTCTTTAAAGGTGACCATGAAGAATTGGAAGAGCTAGTTCGGTCAACAATCCAAAAGTCAAGTTTACGTTTACAACTACTCTTTAACTCCAATCAGTAGAGCCCTAGGCAAGCAAAGCCCAACAAATTGGAGAGCGAGTCAGAGGAAATTTATATTAAGTTTACTGAATATTTGTTGATGATTTAGTCTTTTGAAAGTCACAGGGGGCTCAGAAATTTTCCACTATAGTGCAACCAAAAGCTATTTATGTGTGTATGTATATTTCCTTTTATAAATGATAATTTAAGTAATTATAATAAATAAAGTAAAATAAATACAAGCCAACAATTATTTTCAAAGTACTGTGCTCTGGGGATGTAGTATATATAAATATTACAATTTCTGCCACCATAAAGTGGAAGTGAGGTATGTATAAAACAGATTTATAACATAGGACTGAGTATAATAAGTGGCAATAAAAAGAAAATATTAAAAATGTAATCTTTAATAAAGGTTATTTAGGTTATAGAAAACGCCATAAAAGAAATCTCAGTGAGTCTGCCCCTTTCACCATGATCCACAAGTTTCTGAATTTCTTACCCAAAAATTTAGTTTCCGAAAATTAGCTATATCTTTCTTTTGTTGGTTTACTTATAAAATCTAAAAACACTAAGCTACAGCAAATTAATATATTCCTATAAAACATCTTATAACTTGAAATATCAAATATTTATTTATTTAAAATAATATTTTGATCTTAAAATCTTATTATGTTCCAAGAACTACACAATGCCTGTGGAAGATATAATAATAAACAAATCTTGGTCCTTCTCCTTCATAAGTTTGCTCTTAGAAGGTACAAATAACTATATTTACAATGAAAACAAACTGTTAGAAATGAAGTAAGGAGAGAAATTAAATTCTAGACACATTAAAAATTTTTCAAAGTGCTATAGTGTAAAGAAGATAGGTTGAAATGTTGAGTCTATAACTTACAACTGAATTATTCACCTCTAAGGTATTTTATTTGAAAGGTTGGTATAGAAGTTATACTGCTAGAGATTTGAGTGCAAGATTGGGGAGGATGGAGCATATAAAATATATGTCAAGAAATTTAGTGGTTGAGAGGTATGGTCATGAGTTAGTTGCCTGTAGGGGAATTTAGGGTCAGAGGATAGTTATTTTCATAGTTGGATAAATTTGAGTACATGCTTATAAGCAGAGAATGTGCCAATGGACAGCAAAAGATTAAAATGGAAAGAAACACAGGGCACCTAGTTTGCTCAGTCACTTAAGCGTCTGCCTTAGGTTCAGGTCATGATCCCAGGGTCCTGGAATTGAGCCATGTGTCCGGCTCCCCACTCAGCCGGAAGCATGTTTCTCCCTCTCCCCCTGCTTGTGCTCTCTCTCTCTCTCCCTCTCATAAATAAAGTCTTTTAACAAACAATAAAATAAAATAAAATATAAAATGGAAAGAAACATGGAAATACTTCCTTTACTGATAGAATGGTGCTAGACATACTCTGAAGAATGTCCTCTTAAAAAGCGATTACCAGTAAGAAATAAAATGAAGAAAATTTTAAAATAAATTGCTAGGCTGATAAGACAGCAAACAACGACAACAAAACAAAAACCCAAAAGTCAAAATAAGATCAAAACATATATAAGATGAAGGAATATATTCAGATATATCAATAACCCCCAGGGTTATTATGTTAGATAAAAACTAAAGCCATCTACAGGTGATTACAAAGCCACTCAAAAAGTGTATGGATTTGATAGGTCATAAATTACAGGATAGAAAATTCAAGAAAATATTAAATTAGAAAACTGACAGCTATGATAGTAGGAGTAATAACAGGCAACATCTGAACTTTTTGAATGAATTGGACATCCTACCTTCCAACTCTCTAAGCCAGAATCTCTTTACTATTTCTACTCCACATCTGATAAGCCAGAGTCCTTATGTTAAATATCTCAAATATTTTATAATTCAACCTTCCTCTTAGTCCCTAAAACCTCACCATTAGTAAAGACCCCTTACAAAGATAACTGCAATTACTTCCTAACTGGTCTCCTTGCTCTCAGTATTATGACCTTCAATTTGTTACCTTTAATAAAGCCAGAATGATCCTATGTCACAACCCTGAATATCCCTCACCAAACCCTCCCCTGCTACCACCATTTGTTCCATTTTGCCAGCAAGTTACATTCCAAACCCATTAACATGTCTTACCAACTCCTTCATTTTCGCACCCCATTTATCTTTGCAGACTCGTCCCTTGATATATCCCCCTCCACATCTAAGCTTTGGACTATGTTCCATTCCTCAAATGCATCATGCTGTCTTTCAAACCAAGGCTTTGTAAGGCTTTTCCTTCTATCTAGAACATTCTTTCCTTTTCCCTTCTCCATCATCAAGTCTTCTCATCTCACAATTACCTTTCTTCTAGGTAACCCTTCCCTAATCTTTATGTTTTAGCATAGGCATCCTTCCCCCAGAAATCTTTCTGGTGAGGCTAAATACAGTTTAGATGCATATTTACTTTCCAATTTGCACTCAGTGCAGTATTATAATCACGTCCCTTAAAGTTTATATTTCCCACTATATAGTAAACAATAAAGCCAAACAATATGCCTGTCATGTTGGACATTTAATCTCTGGATCAATCGCTATGCTAAATAATTATTCATCAAGGAACTTAGAACAAAAATGTTATTTATAATTTTCTAAAAACCAATGCAAAAAGAAAATCTCTGTAATAATAATAATTGTATTGATCACTAAATAGCAATAATTATATATAATGTTATAACCCTGGATTTGTCTACACTGGGGGCTAAAATTTGACTTAAAATCTTTCCTGATACTGACCAAAAGGCAGAAAGGGAACAAAGCCTAAATGGTTTTCTATTAACATGGTATAAATTATTAAGTCTCTGTTTATTTTGTGATGGTATCAAAAGTATGCCATCAAACTCCTACCAGAGACTCTTAACCAAAAACGAACACTACACTCACATTAAACTTGCACTTATTTTTATCACTTTACAATGATGTAACATAGATTTAAAAAGTAGTGAAATAATAGGATATCGGAACTATAAAAATTATCTTCTAAAAACTAAAATCCCCCATGAAAGACACGTTTAATGAAACAAGAGCAACAAAGACATCCAAGTCAGAGAAGACATTTAAAAAAAAAAAAGTTGATCTGTCATTCCAAACACGAGTGATTGGTGAGAGGAAATTAAAAATTAAAACAACAATACACATTTTGCTATAGTCTAACATCCCTAGCAAATATTTGCACCCATATGCATTTTATATTCCATAGTTTGACTGTGAAATTTAATTAAAAACAATTATAAATACAGCTCCTTGAGGCTACTGAGGATTTCACAGTTTGAATCTTTATTTTTGAAGCATTTTATTCCCTCAGAAAAACATGCATTACTATTGGTCGTGTATGAGTGTTTGGCTGGAGAGGAATTTAATTGTCAAGTTCAAATACATTCAGATAAGCTAAATTCGGATGGAATGACCTAAGCACCTTGACCCAGGGTTCAGTCAATATACCAAATGGATAAACTGAACATTGTCCCTGAAGTTCCAAATTTGGTCTTGATGTCAATTTATTTAACATGAATCTTCAAAGGGAATGGAGCAACAGAGCTGTCTTCAGACTGTGGGGGAATAATTCTGCAAGAAGACAACTGGATGAACAAAACATAAAATAAAATGTAAAAAGTCCAGATTCCATCATACAAAAATTTTAGGGCTAGAGCAGAACTCATATAAAGATGAATCCACTTACACTATTCAGTTTGTACTCCTTTTTTTCTTTGATTTCCTCTGACACCAAAGTAAAGCTCCACACAAATGTACCAATGAATAAAATGGAAGCCAGAAAAGAAAATGGGATCGAGTTTGTTTCCTCAGTATTATTCGGAAAAATTGCAGTGCTTTGCTTCTGACATTTTCTAAGATTTTCTGTGAAGAAAGGAAAAAGCCTGATTCTGATTCCTCTACTCACCACCCAGACATACTCAGTGATGTCTGTGGAAACATAATTGATTTCTTTTTGTTTATTTGATAAGCTCAACACTTGAGCTGGGAGGATGTCAGGCTTAAATGCAGTTTTATAGTCTCTTCTGAGGATGCAGTTAGTCAAGTATCATGTAGATAAAGTATCTGTCTGGCTCCTAAATGTCTTCAGAACATGGAAGTAAGTGCCCCAGTTACAACATGTTTCTCCAAATGAGCATTAGGACTATTTCCTGTTCCCTGCCTCCATGTTGAAAGCATTATTTCCCCCCTGGCATTATATGCTGAACTCCAGGAGGTGAGGATGTGGAAGGTTGTAATATGATTCTGGAACTTGGAAATCATAAAAGTAAATGCTAATTTTCTGAAAGTATAAAAAATATCTAAGACTTGGCTCTCAATTAAATCACTGTAAGCAGGATTCTAACAGAGAATTTGTGATTAACATTACATATATAAAGTGTTCTGAATTCCCCCAAATAGTCACGTGACAGTGCAAAGGTGGAGATTAAAAACAAATACGTGAAGCATGCGTCTCCATGTTGTAACCAGAGAGCCATCTGTAATCCTTGGAGCTACTGTTCATGCCAAAAAAGTTCTCTGTTCTGTGAGCCTTCTGAGCGTCCTTTCAATTATTAAATTTCTTTTTCATGTTATCACTAAAGAGATATGCAAAAGACTCATAGGTAAGGAACCATTTTTTTAGAATTAAATTACTCATCAGTATTATGACTTTAGAGTTGTTGTGAATATATGTTTCTATGAAACCTTGAATAAAAGTATATTTAGGACAATATATTTTCAGAATTTTCTAATTTTTACATGGGACGTATTATGTCATCTTGAACATTCACACACAGTCTCAGGTCATATCGCATTTACCTCTTAGCAACATTTTTAGTGCTTTCAAATCTAAGGGTATTTTTTATTTTTATTTATTTATTTATTTATTTATTTATTTATTTATTTATTTATTTATTTTTTTGAGAAACAGATATAGATCCAAATAAACAGGAGAACCAGAGGACTGAGTTTTAGTCCTGAGTTTGCCACCAGTTATAGGCAGCCCTGGTTGTCATTTACATTTGATGGGTGAACATTTGTTCACGTGAAAAAGTAAGAATGTTGATTAGATTATGTGACTGAAGCTATTCAAAACACATCTATTTGAATGAGTTAAATGTGTATACTTAGAAACAAGTAGTGGATTTTTTTTTTATAAGAATAGAAGATGAGATCAGGGATAGGTAAATAAACTAGATGGCAGGGAAAAAAACATAAAAGTATATTTTTTGACATTGTCATCTTTGATTTTATGACTGATTTGAGAGATCCCAGGGGCAGAATTCCATTTTATAAGAAGTGAGGATGAGGCTTAACCAAAGATGTAGGACTTTCTCAAAATTACCAAAAAGTTATTCCATAAAAGGAGAGTGAATGCAATCTTCTGACTTCCAAACAAGGTCTTTGCACAGCTCATAACCAAAAGTATATATAAGATAGTCAACTCCTACTAAAACTCTTATTTATAACAAAATAAGACATTTGCTATAAGCTAATATAACAGTGCATCTATTCTTTGCAGGAAGATTTGAATGAACATTGCCTGATTTTATTGATCTATGCATTGGTCTGGAGAGTCCAGACATTTGGTTTGCTTCATTTTTAGATCTCCATTGAAAGCTTTATAAAGGTGACATAAAGGTTATAACCATATCATGTGGTTAATTCTGAAGGTCTTCTATGACAATTTATGTAAAAAGAACAGTTAATATGTGAATTTAATAATGATGTGCAAAAAATGTGGTAAAGCAGCTGGATCTCTGCCTCCTTGGATCTAAGTAATGATTTGGAAAGCTGAGATTTTTTTTTTAATTTATGTCATCAAATATCATTAAACACCTCGATGCATGTGTTGTGCCAGATCTTCTATCGATTACACTGGACCATATGTTTTCACACCAGAAATACTGACTTGGCAAATTACAATAGTATCTGCACATTTTAATCACATCCCACCTACAAAAAAAACAAACAATAATATGAGGTGGAAATGAAAATCAATAATTAGTCATACATATTTTGCTGTTAATGTTGGAAGTAGATGGAAATGGGGACATTTATTTCAAGTGATTTTTTCATTCATTCATTTATTCATTCATTTACAATAAATGAAGACAAAATCCTCTGGGTGAATTTGAAGAAGGACTTTTCCAAATATAGGGAATGGTCTGATAGAAGTTTCATTATTGGTAGCAGAAAATTGGATGCTGTCAGTGACAAGAAGTTTAGCAAAGTTACAGAAGAAATGGATTACTACTACAGGATCACAATGATCACAACTAATGGTGAGATTTTTGGATTGATTCAAGGTAGGAAGACACTGGTATAGGCCTGGCAGCCGTCTTTGTGAAGGTGAAGCAGAAAACCAGGTAAGGAGCTGGGGTATACTGTGTTTTACTATTCTTTAAAGAATTTTACTTAAAATCTATGTTTTCAGTAAGTCATTGAACTCCTACCCTCACTTATGTCTGGTATCATCATCTCCAGAGCCCTTGAACCTCTTGTCAGACTTTTTCAGAGACTGTGTTAGTTCTCTGCTGAGTCCAGACAGATACCTGCAGAGCTCACAGGTCTGCAGAGTGGAACCTGGTGTATAATTGCTACACAGACTTTCAGTGAGTCTTATTTTCAACATCTTCTCACCATTCTGTCATCTGATTCTTGAATTTCTGAGTTATCTTGGAGTTTACCAGTAAACAGACTTGGATCTTGCTGGCATCCTGAACATGGGTTAAATGTTAGCATCTCTGGTCTGCTTAGTTACCACTACTTCATCTGTCTCCAGATGATAAAATTTTGTTGACATCAGTTTTCTGCTGTTGTCTTCTTTTTTTAAACTCTGTCCTTGTAGTTTATGCCTACTTTAAAAAAAAAAAACGAAACAGTTTCCATTACATACACTTTAGTAGTGTTTTGGGAGGGTGTGGAGATAAACGTATTTAATTAGAAGTTCTCCCCACTCTCTCTTTAACTCTCTCCAGTCAGATTTGCATGCCCACAAATAGAGTGAAATATTCTTGTCAAGGTCATCATCTACTTGTCTTTTCAGGGCACATGATGCAGCTGATTACCTTCTTGAAATACTTCCTGTCCTTGACTTATTGGACACACCTTCCAGGCACTCTTCATCTGACTGGCTGCTTTTTCTCAATCTCCTTTCACTGTGTCCTTTTTCTCAAGGAGGTCAAGTTGGTCAGGACTTCTCTCCCCATTCTTAACTTATTCTGTGGTTGATCTTATCCAGTCCAGTGATACTATGTATTTTCTTCTTGCCTGATCTCTTTCTGAGTTCCTGTTCATCCAGTTATGGATATGGCCCCCTGGATATGGCCCCTCGATATGGCCCCCTGGATGTCTAATGGGCATTCAAAACCTCTTTCAAAAACACACAAACAAAACAAACAGACAAACAAAAAAACTCTTGATCCCTTTCCCCTTCATCAAATTCCTCAAGCTCCAGTCTTATTTCAGTGAATGGTATCAACATTCACTGAACATTTACACATTCATTCCATCAGCAGCCTCCTTCAGCTCTACCTTCAGTACATATCCTAGATGTAATCACTTCTCCAGCATGGAACCAGCTACTGTCACGCACTCCTGCAAATGTGTCTATCTTTTCTCCTTGCTCCCCCTCCTTTTTTCCTGTAGTCAGTTCTAGACAGTCGGAAATGGCTTTAAAACTTCAGTCATGTCACCCATGCTCAAATCATTCCAGTAGTGCTGAATCTCGCTGATCTAGTCTCTCCTGGCCTCTCCTGTTTATGTCTAGCCCCTTTCTCCCTCCCTCACTCTGCTCTAGGCACACTGGTCATCATGCATTCCTTTTACTGGGCCATATGTATTCCAATCTTGGGACCTTTGCAAATAATGTCATCTCTAACCAGAAGGCACCCCTGCGGATTTTGATCTAGCTCTTTCTTATAGGACATTCAAATATCTGCTTTCAAAAAGTACTTTTTTTAAAGATTTTATTTATTTATTTATTTGACAGAGAGAAAGAGATCACAAGTAGGCAGAGAGGCAGGCGGGGGCGGGGGTGGGGGGGGCAGGCTCCCTGCTGAGCAGAGAGCCTGATGCGGGACTCCATCCCAGGAGCCTGAGATCATGACTTGAGCTGAAGGCAGAGGCTTAACCCACTGAGCCACCCAGGCGCCTTCAAATAGTACTTCTTTAAAGAGCTCTTTCATGATCAATCTACCTCTTTTCCAATCACTTTTACTCCTTCACTCTTCCTCATCTGATTTTATCATCTCTTGATATTATTTAGCTTATTTACTTGTTTATTGCCTATTTTCCTCTCTGGAATGTAAACTCCACAAAGGTGTAGAATGTGTCTGTGTTGTTTGGCACTCTATCTCTAGTACTTAGGACAGGAAGGAAACATTTGATGAATAAAAGAAAGAAGGGAGGTGAGAAAGTAGAAGAGAGAAAAGCAGTCAAACATGTCCCAAAATCTGTAAGAGTCCCAAATCTGCTGACTCTTACATTAGGCGAGGAGAGAATGGGAGTATCTGAAGGTTACACGAAGTGATGAAAGAATAATGGTGGCTATGCACAGCACCTGGGTGGTTCAGTGGATTAAGCGTCCAACTCTTGATTTTGCCTCAGGTCATAATCTCAGTATCATGAGATCAAGCCCTGTGTTGGGCTCCACACTCAGTGCAGTCTGCTTGAGATTCTCTCTTTCTTCCTCTCCTTCTGCCCCAGTAAGTAGGTAAGTAAATAATTAAGTAAATACATACATACATACATGCATACATAATACATACATAAAATTTTTTAAAAAAGAAGAATGGTGGGTATTATCTCCATCCATTTAAGGGAAACACATATTCCTCCTGTGTTTCTCCCCTACTCACATGTTCACAATATTTCTGATACTAGCTGTATGGGTTTTCCAAACTTTAAGCAATTCTCTGTGACACCAAGAAGGTCCTAGAATTTAACTCAATTCTTACATTATCTATCTGGAGATAGCATCAGATCCTACAGGTTAAGGGCTCAGTCCATATGACAGTGTTCCCCCAATTCGGATGCCAGCCACGAGTCCCAGTTTGTCACCAGTACTTCTGACAGACCAGATATACATCAGAGTTCCTAGGACTCCCTCTTTGGATTCCACAATTTGCTATAATGGCTTATAAAACTTAGGGCAACACTTTAAGTGACTGGTTTATTATAAAAATATAATAAAGGCTATGAACAGCTAGGTCAAGAGACCCATAGAGCTTAGTCTGGAACTGTCCTGAGCACAGGAGATGATATCACCATGGAATTTGGGTATGGTCCACCCCCTAGCATGTAGATGTGTTCACTAAACCAGTAGCTTACCAAGCCATGTACTACCAGTATTTTTAATGGCGGCTTCATCAAAAAGACATAATGAATTATAAGCTCCATTTATACCCTCTTTCCTTCTCCAGAGAATGGAGATTAGGACTGAAAGTTGTAAGTTTCTAATCATGGCTTGGTCTTAGGGTGACCAGCCTCCATTCTGAAGCCATCTAGGGACCCACTAAGAGTTGCCAAAACAAAGTCATACTTATCACCCATATAAATTCCAAGGGATTTAGAAGCTCAGTGTTAGAAACTAGTGTCAAAGAAGAAATGTTAGAACAAAAGATATTCTGAGTCCTCTTACCACTTAGGATATTGTAAGAATTTTAGTATCTGTGTGCTAGTAATCATGAGCAGATCTGTATATATTTTGTTTTCTATTATTTTACAACCCACTCGGGATACTCATCATACATTTATATAAAGGCAAGCTAAGCTGAGACGTTGTTTTTATAGCCTGTCATCAGTCCTTACATGATGTAGATCAATCAGTAAGCCTAACATGGTTTCCGTCGCAAACTGACCTTCAGCAGGCATAGGGGTTGCCCCCTCAGTCAGTGAGTTGGATGAAGGACTTGACTGAGACTCATATTTACTGACAAATAAAGCTCGTTTGAGTTTGACTCCGTTCTCCCCTCTATCACTGCCAATGGTAACAAAGAGGCAAACCAACAGTGGACAAAGCATCTGGGGAGAAAAAGCATTGTCCTGGACATGATCGAACGCCAGCCATAACCTATCCTGGAAGCAGCAAAAGCTCAAGGTCCATGACCACTAATTTGAATGATGTTAGGCTCTCTAGTCATTACACCCAAATATCATCTTAGGGAGAAGCATTTCAGGAGGGTTTAGAAAAGGCATTTTCCAAATAAGAGACAATCCTTGTGCACTGTTGTTGGGAGTGTAAATTGGCACAGCTATTATGAAAAACAATATGGACATTCCTCAAAAAAATAAAAATAGAGCTATATATAATATACATGTAGATATATCTATAAAAATAAATGAATGGGTGTGTGTGTGTGTGTGTATGTGTATGTATGCATATGTCCAAAGGACATGAAATAATCTCATTATCTATCTGTGCTTCTACATTTGTTACAGCATTATTCACAATAACCAAGATATGGAAACAACCTAAGCATTCACTGAGAGATGAATGGATTAAAAAAAAGTGGTATATACATACAACATAATATTATTCAGCCGTAAAAAGGAAGGAAATCCTGCCATTTACAATGGATGATGGGCATTATGCTAAATGAAATAAGCCATACAGAGAAAGGCCAATACTGTAAGATACCACTTATATGTAGGATCTTTTTTTAAAATATTTTATTTGGAAGAGAGTGAGAGAGAGAGAGAGTACATGAGCAAGAGCATGAGTGGGAGGAGGGGCAGAGAGGGAGAGAAGCAGACTCCCTGCTGAACAGGGACCCCGATGTGAGGCTCAATTCCAGGACCTTGGGATCATGACCTAAGCCAAATGCAGATGCTTAACCAACTGAGCCACCCAGGTCCCCCTCATATATGGGATCTTAAAAATGTAAACTCTTAGAAATGGGGAGATGTTGGTCAAAAGGCACGAACTTTCATTTATCAATAAATTCTGAGGGTCTAATTTACAGCGTGATGGATATAGTTAATAACACTATATATACTTGAAATTTGCTAATAGAGTAGATCTTAAGCATTCTCACCACAACATAAAAATATTAGGTAAGTTGGTAAGTGTGCTAACTTGATTGTGGTAGTCATGATATAATGTATATGTATATCAAATCATCTTGTATGCTTTAAATATATAGGCAGTTTTATCAACTATATAACAATAAAGCTGGAAAAGATATTGGACTGAACTAAGTTAAACTGATTTAGACATTTAAAAATAATTTTCTCCTAGTCAACATTAAGGGGCTTATAAAAGAATCCTGAAGAGTCATTTAATAACTTGTATTTATTTTTCATGCTTTCAAGTATTAGCATGACTTGACTTCTGGGACTCTTCTATATAATTCTATATTTTGGTGTGACCTGTGTTGTTTTGATTCAAGTCAGACATGTGGAAATCCCAGAACTAAGAAGAGAGGAGCAGTATTAAAAGAAACATTATACAATAAAAATACTCAGTGAACAAGAGCATGGCCAAATAGATAATAAAGTCTATTTGAAAAGATTCATCTAACACAGACCTTGACAAGCACAAGCGTTCAAACAAAAAGCTCAGTAAGGAAATAAAATGGTAGGTAGGTGGCAAGCATCTGTTTGAGTGCAGCATGCATATTACTGAATCTGCAGTAAGATCACGGTTGACACCTTTTCCATGAACCCTGAATTGGTGGAGGAGATTCACTTGGAGATGTAGTGTGAACAGAAAGAGGAGGAAATGAATTTGGGAGGAAAGTTTGGGTGAATCGTGGAATGCCATGACTGCAGTTCTGATACACAACCAGGAAATAGGCAATGGGATGAAGCCAAGGAAGAGAGCAAGACAAAACCAACAGGTTCGTTCAGAAAAGTTAAATTGTTTCTTAGCATATGTACCAACTATAATACTAGTGCTCACAATTTCTATGATTTAAGTAGAGTCTTCACACGTCAAACGCATGGGATAATGATGAATGAGGTTTTTCCCTAGCACACAAAAACTACCTTCTATCTGTGTGTGACCTGCTTCTGGTTTAACTGATTTTACAGAAGTGGAAGAATGTCACTGAATCACGACAGACTTAATTACCTTGTACTATAGTTTTTTTTTTTGTAAGAGTGAAATCGATTACAGTATTTGGCAAGCAGTTTTTAGAAAATTAACTATTTATTTGAATTGGAGAATAACACAGTTGCTATAATAGCAAAATCTTATGAATTAATTCTTTGCTCACTAACAATCTCATGATATCCAAGAAGGAAAAAAAAATGTCTTTTGTGCTTTCAAAATAAAAAGAACCAAGATCTGATCTGAAATGTAGGACATAAAGGGGCAGAAATGAAATTTAATTTTATAGAATGCTGAAAAAAATGGACCTTTGTGAATAAAAGAATATTGCTTCCGTCTTCAGGGATAAAAAAAAACAATAGGCGAAAATTGTAGCACAATGTGTAAATGTCAAAATGCTTTCTTGCTGCTCTTAACTAATGATTCTCAAGGTTTCAACTAAATCATCTCATTTGAAAGGGCAAAGAAAAAGGAATATTCCTTCATTCTCTTCTAAGTCATGGTACAGATGGCAGAAAAAAATCTCTCCAGTGCTACTGAAGGCTGAAAACAGCTTTGCAGTAACAGAGCATCATTAGAGCTAACTAGGACCTGTAAGAAATTTCGTAACCAGATTCACACACAACATTTACTCAGCTAACGCGGAGAGAGAAAAGTTCAAAGTCCTGGCTTTGATATTTACTTGTAAACTTGGAGTGAGTCACATAACTCCATGAATCCCCACTTCTTCATACTGACACAAAAGAATATTAATTCCATGTACCTCCGGAGTTTTGTAAGGATGAATTGCAATACCCTATATATTATTATTATTATTTATAATTATATTTATTTTATATATTATATTATGTATTATATTTATAATTATTATTTATAATTTCATACGTATAAAAATGTAATTGTTAATTTTCTGTAGGTATTAGTCTCTTATGCAACATGACAATTCAGATTATTGAAGGAGAACCTATAAAAAAGTGTGATATTCTTTTTCTTTCATTTCTAAGCCAAGGTAGGAAATCCGGTATTTTACTTTGGAGCAGAAAAACAGTCATCTTCTGAAATCATGCATGTTTCTTAATTTCCAGCTGATCACGAGAGGTTGAAGAAGGACTCGGTGGCAAAGGAAGGAAAGAGAGGAAAAGAGTTGAGTGCATATAAGCGTGTCCCTGTGTGTAGGCTCCTGTGTGTATGTCTGCCTGGCTGGGTGGCTGCAGGATCTTGGAGTAAGCAACATGTCATATTACAGATTTTGGGCAGGAATATTGAGAGCTCTGGGGGATCCTATAAGCCCCAGGAGTTGGTCGCCACTGTGCTGATAGGGAATGGTCTTGCTTGACTCTCGCACCCTTGTTCCTGGTTCTTCCCTCTTTCTCTGCTCCCAGAACACTTGGGGTTCAGGCAGATGTGTGTCACATTCATGGCTGTCCATCTGATGTCTAGTCCAGTGTCCACACATATTGGCCATCCTTAAATGTGAAACTTAATTGAGTCAAGCTGAACACACCCATTTTTCTGAGTCTTTTTTGTTGGCTTTGCTTCTTCTACTCATTTTTCTAATTCACTCTGTACATTGACACCAAAGTAGCTGCTTAAAGTGCAAAAATTCATCATGACAACACATGGCTAAAAAAACAACTTCGCATCATAGGCTTCTAGGCTTTTCACTATCTATCTACAGCCTGCTTTTCTGAACATATTTCTCACACTCTTCTCATAAGCTATGCTCTTTGTTCATCCTGGGGTTACTTGCAATTTTAAGAATACTGCATGGCCTTTTATTCCTCTGGATATTTGCATGTGATATGCTTTCTAGAGGAGTATCCTTCAGCCTCATCTGTGAGAATCAGCTCTTCAGTTTAGATTTCTTCAGACATCTCCCTATAATTTCTCTCACTTTACTATTTTCATGACACGTCCTAGAAACTACCCGGTATGCTTGCCACCACTCTCCTCTCCCATGTTAAAGGGAGACACTGGTAATTCCTCACCGCATCTTCACTGAGGGCAGGCTCAGAATGGGGTGTAGCACCCTTTACCAGTTTTTAAAGAGCATTGGCATATACGCTATGTTTGCCAGAAGGCCCACAATACTGCACCACTCACAGGACACAAATTATACCATATTCTGTATAAATGGTGGCCCCGGGCATTGTGTAACACAGGGACCCTCTTTTCTAGCCCTGCCCTACCCTGTGGCTGTAATTCATCCCACTCCATTGTAAATACCTGTATGCTTCCTTGTCTTCCCATCTAGATGGTGAGCTTCTTGAAGGCAAGCATGTTTGGACTCTCAACACTAAGAATTGTGAATGACACAAGGAGGAAAAACACATATAGATTGATTGAATGAATAAATGCAAACAATTTAAATGTAATGTTGTCTATGTTGCTATGCTTGGATCCAATGAGGCTAATGGAAAAATATAAGAAACTATGCAAAGTTTATTACAGGCTTATTCTTTTAAAGTCTGTGTAAGACAAAATCAAAAAGGAAGAGCTTTAGTATATAAAACTGTGCCTCCATACAACGTAGGATCTGAACAAGGGTCTCTGTGAGGCAGTGAGAGATTCACTAATATTTCTCAGGGGCAAGTTAAGCATACCCATAAACCACTAATAAAGAGAAGGAATACTTGTGTTGAAAGATAAGGCCTTCTTGGTGGAGAAGAAACCATGTGCCTTTCTGGTGGGTAGGAATCCCTCAAGGGATTCCTCAGGAGATAGAGATCTAAGACACCACAGTGGAAGAGCAAAGATTTCCACTTGCAGGAGATATATTAAAAAAGCAAAACAAAACAAAACTAAGGATGAGAATCATATGGATGTAAGATTCTCTTCTTTAAAATCAGGTGGATAAAAATGATTTACTATCTGAATATAAATGCGATTTTTTAAAAGATCATTTATTTATTTGACAGAGAGAAATCACAAGGAGGCGGAGAGGCAGGCAGAGAGAGAGGAGGAAGCAGGCTTCCTGCTAATCGGAGAGCCCCATGCGGGACTCGATCCCAGGACGCTGAGATCATGACCTGGGCCGAAGGCAGAGGCTCAACCCACTGAGCCACCCAGGCGCCCACAAATGCAATTTTTATTGTTTTACAAATGTAAAGATGCTGGCATCATTTGGACCTAGCATGTGATTATCATGTTCACATGACTGATGTGCTAATGTATCTATGTTAAAACAGAGAACGCCATGAAGGCCAAGCCCTCTCTTCTCACAGGTGGACTACTACAACAGCCTCCCAGCGGGACTTCTTCTTTCCTCCTTTAACCCAGCAGGTTAGAGGCAGCTCAGACAGCTGCCAGAACGATCTTTTTACAACTTAAATCAGAACCTGCAATTTCTTTGCTCAGAGGCACCCATCAGTCCCTCTTCCCTGAGAGTAAGAACAGACCGTGGCCTGCAAGGCTGTGCACCCACAGGTCTCTGCCCCCTTCTCACTGCTCTGTACTGGCCTTCTTGCTCTTTCTCAAACTTGGCAAGCATAATTCCCCATCAACGGTGTGTGCCTGCCCTTTTCTTTGTTTCAAAGGCTCTTCTCTTAGCTGTCAACCCAATCTATTCCCTCCAGTCAATCAACATGTTTCCTCATGGAGGCCTTTCCTGAGCACCTACCTCCTGCAACTCTTGCTCCTATTTTCTTCTTAGCACTTATTGCATGAGATATATTACACTTGCATCTACTTCTGTGTTTACTGTCTCCCCGCCCAAGAATAGATCTTCCATATGAGCAGAAACTTAGTATGGAATCCTGCTGATGGTATGCCCTGTACCTATAACAATGTCCAGCGTGTGGACACTGCTCAATAAATATTTGCTGAAGTTCATAAAATATGTGTAATTGATATGTTGATGGTTGCACAACTCTGTGAATATATTAAACAGCATTACATAATAATCTCTAAGTGAATGACTTCTATGCCAGGTGAATGAAATATACCCCAATAAAGCAATTACAAAAAAAAAAAAAATAAAGCAAAAACTGAAGCAGGATTATATACTTTGCTATTTATCCAATAACTTCAAGATTTTCATAGTAATAAAGGGACTGTTATTTATAAATGATATATCTTTAAAGTAAATTGTTTATCAGTGGCTGTTCATCAGCCCAATTGCTTCAGGCTGCACTTTAAAATTCAACCATAGAAGTTGATTTTCATGTGACATTTGAAACTTATCATTTGAAATATCTGTACATTTGTTAAAGACTGGTAAAGGAACGTTAAAAGGTAAATTACATTTTTAAGATATTTTAATGTTACAGAGCTTGTTTTACAGTGAGAGGCAGTGGGGAGAATTCTATCACAAACTGTTTGTATTCAGAAAAACCTAATTGTCATACATTTACAATTAGCTGGAAATGTAATTGCAAAACCAATTTAACAACATCATTATTTACCAGATGTGATATTCTTTAGAGTTAATTTTCCTTAGTAAACATCACCTAGAAATCTGTACCATTACGGAGATGAACCAATTGTTTGGCTTTTATTTAGCCACACATAGATGCAGGGATGTTGGCGCCGTAGCTTCACAGTTGAAATGTTCATTCTTCTAGACTCAAGCCTGAGGGGAGCTGGGTTACATAAAATACCCTCTTGAGAATTAAGTGCTGCGTCACCCAAGATAAATGACCTCTTCCGTGTTCGCATTTCACATGCAGAAAAGCAAGTTTCTGAATTGCATACCTCAAAATTAGGCTATATTGTTAGGTTATGAGACTATGTAGAAGGCTTTATGACTTATACTCATTGTTTGTATTGTCTTTCCTATGAAATACTTAACAGATATGGTATTATTAATTCCCACAGCTGACTTGGAGAGAGAAAAGTTCAGAGTCCTGGCTGTGATATTTACTCGTAAACTTTGAGTCATGTAACTCCATGAATCCCCACTTCTTCATATTTACATAAAAGAGTGTTAATTCCATGTACCTCTCAACATGAAACTGATTTTTCATCCTGCATGTTGTCATCTCAGGCCACATTTGTTACAGTGATTTTATATATATATTATATATATATATATATAATATATATAATATATATATTCTATAATTTCTATTTCTTTTGATTTATGTACAGCATTTCCTCCTTGAACGTGTTGTCCTTAACAAGGGTTTCAGGTAGCAGTCTCCTTTCAAACGTAATACTACTTTAAATATTTATCTACTTATTTACATGGTTATCTTCCCTGTGGACTGTGAGCTCCTGAGGTCTGGACTCTACCTTAATCATCTTTATGTTCCAAGGATTTATTATACTTGTTCAGAGTAAAAGACCTGCTGGATAAAAAAATCTCCATCCTCTATCCCTGTGTTTCCTCATTGAATAAATGAGCTTATATTTACACATATGATTTGGGTGTTAGGACAGGTAACTAATTTGCCCTTCTTGTCCCACTCCACTTTTATTAATCCTGCTCTCATCTCCAAAAAGCCAATCCACATGAATGACAGCAATAGGCTCCCTTGTTTCCAGCTCCTGGTTGGGTTTGGCCATAGGGACCTCTGGCCAGTTTTCAGAAATGGAAGGATATAAGTCCAGCACAATTTCATCTGAATCCATTGCTGTCTTACAACTTCAAGCTGAATGTGCCCTTCAAGCAAAGGCGACAACTCCTCTCACAATGACTCTTTCCTTAGAACTATCTCATTCTAGGTTCCAGAGACCCCTCTTGCAGCCTATTCAGGCATCCATATTCTAATGGCTCTGCAATCACCAATGGGATACTACACTAATCCTTGTGTTTTCCTACACCCTATCTTATCTTTGTAAATAGATCCTTAATAAATTTTCTCCAGTTACCCCTGTTTGTATATGATTTCTGTTTCCTTCTGATACCCTGACTAACATAGGTATTACGGAGTTGCCACTCATAATATCAAGACAGATTTGATTATTTCTGTATATATGGATAGGTGTATTTTACAACTTATGCATATATGTGTGTGTGTTTGTGTGTCTGTCAATTTCATGGCTTACACCTATACTATGCACAATTATTAAAATATAAAATACTATTTTTGATGACACAAATGCTACTTCAGTGTGTAACTTAACAGAATGACTTGAGAGATTAATACCCATAGTTCTTACAATGGATACTGATTCTTTAATGACATTTGCTGATCTTTGAAAGATATCACTATATTTTGTACTTGTACTTAGCCTGAAATTTTGCTCAAAATGGGCCATTCTATTTAAGTCTAATTGACATATAATAAACTATTAGTTTCATGTGTACATCATAGTGATTTGATATTTTTCTATATTTTGAAGTGACCCCCACAACGTCTAGTCACCATATAAAATCATTACAATATTACTGACTATATTCCAGTGCTATACCTTATACCTCTGTGACTTATTTATTTTATCATTGAAGTTTGTATCTCTTAATCCCCTTTATCTATTTTTGCCTATCCCTCCCCACCTCTGCCATCTAGTAGCCAACACTTTGTTTCCTTTAACTATGAGTTGGTTTCTGCTTTGAGTTTTAGATTCTACATATAAGTGAAGTTATATAGTATTTGACTTTCTCTGTATGACTTATTTTACTTAGCATAAGTAAAACAGACCCTCTGAGACCATCCCATGTTATCACACATGGCAAGATTTTACTCTTTTTTTTTGCAGCTGAATTTTATTCCATTATATGTATGTGTGTATGTGTGTATACATGATATACATACACACATACCACATCTCCCCTATCCATTCATCCGTTGGTGGACACGTAGGCTGCTGGGCCATTCCAACCTTGAGGTAAGTACACTCTTTCATGCTTTAATGTTTAAGTTGTCGACCTTCCTTCAATTTAAATTTCTCTGACTTGTCCATAGTGTATTCTCCTTGAACATACCATCCTTAAAAAGGGTTGCACAGGGCGCCTGGGTGGCTCAGTGGGTTAAAGCCTCTGCTTTCGGCTCAGGTCATGATCTCAGGGTCCTGGGATCGAGGCCCGCGTCGGGCTCCCTGCTCAGCGGGGAGCCTGCTTCCCCCTCTCTCTCTCTGCCTGCCTCTCTGCCTCCTTGTGATCTCTCTCCCTCTGTGAAATAAATAAATAAAATCTTAAAAAAAAAAAAAAGGGTTGCACACAGCAGTTACATTCCACTTAAAAATGTATAAAGTTATCCAAAGTGAATAATGAAAGTGACAGAAGTCTCTTTCACCTCTATAACAAATTCCTGTCCTTCAAATATGGAGAAAGTTGTTGGAATGTGTGCTTGCTTTATTATTTGAGAGTATTCAATTCTGGTATAAAAGAAAAATAAACAGGAGCAATGAAGCTTGTAAGAATGTTAAACACAGATAGTGAGAAAGATAGTAGTATATCAGAGAGGGACAAATCTCCTAGTATGTGTTAAGTAGAGGTACGAATAAGCAAGTAACTTATGACATATGGAATTCAAAAAAGATATTGGAGAAAGTAACACTATGATTTATAAGATGTGTTAATAAAACAAATGTGATGCATGATAAGAGTGTTTCTTCTAGAAAGCAGGGATAAAAAGACTAAGTGATAAGGTATGATTCTCTCAGCTCAGCTATTTTAACCCTAAATTGGCTGCCATTTTGTAGCACACACAATAGTCTCATTTTGGCCTCACACATGCTCTAAGAAATGCAAATACAATCATGCCTGTTCAGCAGGCTGCCTGGTGATCTGTGGCCAGGAATGCTTGCCTGATTCTCTCCAATACAGCAAGTATTTTCTGTTGCCCCCAGATTATCAAGTATTAGCCATTTTTATACACACATCAACTCTAGTGTTGAAAACTATACCATCTGTGGGTAAAGGTGATGAGACAGAGCCAGAAACAAAAAAACGGAGAACTAGTAAATATTGCTAACCAAAATCTAGAATTCAGGAAGCATGGTTCTTCTACCTGCTTGTATGTTATCCTACCTCAGTTCTTTCCTTTTACTTCTCACCATGCATTTAAAATTGATTTGGTATCTGTGTGATGGGAGAATTTTGACTCTAAGGCTTTCTGTTTCATGACCTCTAAGATCTCTAAGATCGCTTTCCTACAAGTGTTCTGGGAAGCTGTTATTGCATCAAGGTACATTTCCACACAACAGTTGTACTTACTCTGAATAAATGTTGCGTGCTATTAGTTTTATTCAGAATTGCCACAGAATTTTAGTCCTTATATATGAATTTTTGGGGGTTATCACCTACTGTGACCATATGATGTATTTTCAAGATGACTGGCCAATGACATTCACCTATGGGCTCTCAAGTCCCTAACTTGGACCCATGTTCCCTTCTAAACCAAGTCTTTATGCTGACACCATCTTATTTAATTAAAACACTTCTCAAATTTGGTTTCCCATTAGGATTACCTCTGGAGTTTGAAAGAATAAAGATGTTAAGGTTTCACCCCAAAGATTCTAATATAATTGATCTGAGATGTGACCTGCGCACCAAGATTTTAAAAGTTCCTCAAATAATGGTAACACAGAAGGTTTGGGGACTACTGCATCTAACCAATTGATGTAATAACATTTAGTTTATTTGGGCTGTTTTTAAGTACAGCAAAGAGAAAAAGTGATAAATGAGGCTCAGAAAGTTCACTTTCATAAAATGTGTTGTTGAGTGGTTAACAAAATGGCCCTAGGAAAGAATGCACACCTAGCCAGTCTAGAGTTCACGCTCTGGGAGTCAAAATTCATGTAGGCTCCACCTGCAGTTTGGCACCAGCTTGTGAGAGTTGTTTGTTCCTTTTTAAATATTTGGGGATAATTATAGGGATTCTGTGGCTGAAAAGGGCTTTCAGGAGAGCAACAAGGATTGCACCCATTTCCTGCTCAGTTAGATCCCGTTTTGTTGACTTGATCCTGCATCTTGGGCTGAGAAAATTCTAGAAACAAGAGACTCTTACTCTGACTCCTCTTTTCCAGACAGAGAGTTATCTGTTTTTAATATTCTCTGGGGCTAACACATTTGAGGGTTGCCTGCCATTATCCTGTTACCCTTACCTTGCTCTCCATACGATCTACAGCAGAAGATAAGAAGTCTTGTTCATCTCTGTTAAAGAGGACAGATGAATCCAAAAGTCCATGGTCCATTTTATCTTGGTTTTTCAGTGTTACTGTATTTGCAATTACCAGCATTTTCACAGGTGGCGTTTGTTGCTACAACATTATCTATCTTTTATTGGTTATCAAGGGCACATTATTTATAAAATCTTCCGAAAATTCAAGCTATGTACATAGATGACATCATTTTGAATGAAAAATGACTCACAAAGCTATTTCCTTTATTCTCAAGGCATTGGTGTTCTTTGTTCCCTTTTTCTTGTGCCCAGACACAAATCTTGTGTTGTTCCTTTCCCTGTTTCTCCTGCTATTTTTTTTCTGTCAACGTGCTCTGACATGCTTCTAGGTGACTTTCATTCACTGCTTTTTACAATGAGATTTTATAGTTTGTGACTTATAGAATATTAATAAAAAGCAAAATGTTTAAACTCAGTAACTCAAAGAGCATTCACATTCCTTATAGTTTTATCTTTTTATCACCTGTAATAAGAACCTTTGTTAAGTAGGTGGGGTGACTTAATAAAAGCCACATGGATTTTGGAGGTAAATTTTAAATTGAGGCTTGAATACTTGTTTAGTTAGTCTATGACCTTGAGGAAGTTCTTTATATATCTGAAGAATAAGGCTAATAATACCAACCTTTCAAGGTCGCTGGCATGTATATACACACATATGCATATACATGCAAACATCTATCTCTATATTTATCTGTCTATCTATCTATCTATCTATCTATCTATCTATCTATCTATCTATCTATCATTTGGAACACATTCATGCTCCAAAATGGTAGTTACTAATAGCTTGCCAACTCTGGGCTGAAGCAAGATTGATGACCTGGGTGATAGGACAGTAGAAACACAGGTCTTGTCAATTATTTTCCAGACATACCTTCACAGTTATTCTAAGTAAAGGGCATCAAAATCTCACAAGAGCAGCATTCAAAAGAGAAGTGTGGCAGGTAGAACATAACGTGGCCATGTGACTTTCCCCATGACTGATGACTAAGAGTAGATGATTCCTATGTCTTTTAACATTGCAGATGAAATGATACAGTCTACTTATATTGGAATCTTGCTAGTTAAAATCTACTGTGTCTGATCCATTTTATTTTGAGGTTTACCTCGCTTCAGTTTTTAAAAGTATTATTGCAGGGCGCCTGGGTGGCTCAGTGGGTTAAAGCGTCTGCTTTCGGCTCAGGTCATGATCTCAGCATCCTGGGATCGAGGCCCGCATCGGGGTCTCTGCTCAGCAGGGAGCCTGCTTCCTCCTCTCCCTGTCTCTCTGCCTGCCTCTCTGCCTACTTGTAATCTCTCTCTCTGTGTCAAATAAATAAATAAAATCTTAAAAAAAATAAAAAAAATAAAAGTATTATTGCAGTGAAGGGTACAAAAGAAAATTAAGATATAGTTCTTGGCCTCATTGAATTTGTAATCTCAGTAGGAAGATAGATATATGTAGCTGAAGGAGTTTAGATATTGCTCCAAGATGGTTATGATTACAAGTTGATGATTGATAAAGATACAGATAAGATCTTTGAAGAAAGAGATCAATGTGGATTAGAATTATTCAAGAAGTTTTACTCGAAGACACGAGGACTGAACTGGCTTTAATATATTTAGGGGTTAAGGGATGGGGGTATTTTTTGGTATCAAATGTTTTGAACTATGGTTTCCTATCACATAGGGATTCATTAAATTATATTTTACTTGCTTTAATTTTGTGTAGAGTTGCAGGTTATTCATTTTTAATGCCTAATTTTCAAGCTCTGACATCAAAGGGAGATAGTTAAGGAGTGTTCTGTTGCCTTAGTCCTGAGCACCTTGCTTGGCGGAAGTGCCACACAGCGTCTCATTTGTAAAACTTCATGCATTTACAGGGAGCTTATTGCAGGAGCAAGGTACAAAAATTCCTTCAATTTAAATTATCTTCAAACTGAGAACTAAACTTTAAAATGTCTTAATGAAGAAAAACCCATGTGACCACCCAGTCTATTCCTAGGTGTTGTCTGCCTTCCAATGCCCTCTTCCCATTTACATATCTAATTCTTCACTGGCAGACACGGATCACTGCGTGATTTTTGCTGGAGGAAAGAAATGACAGGAGGTTTTTGTAAAGCACACTTTTGTCTCCGAAGGTTTGAAGTTAAAGATTAATATTATAAGGGGAACTGATTTTATACTTATTCTGACTGAAATTAAAATGAATATTGGTTATCTTGAATGGGGGATCTTGTAAAACAATACTGGTAGAAAAATGAAGAACTTAAGATATACACACATATACACACCTTGATGGCTGAAATGGCATGGGGGGCAATGAAGCTGAATAAGTAAGGTGTTAAACCCATCAGTCTTGATTGTCTTTCATTTTAAATGCTTTTCGTTCTACTCCATCGTATCTGGGGAATGCATACTCTATGTGCCATGGAACTGAAATTAAATCTCCTTTCTTATAGTTGAATGCTTTTTCTTCAATCTAGCCTGAATCTGGATACTAGGGCAAGACTGAAGATAGACCAGAGTTTAATATTAAATACTACTTTAGAATTTTCAATGCAGATTGAGAATAGTTAGTTTCTGTTTCAGTCAAAAGGAACAAAATGAGATAAATACAGACTAGTACAGAGAAAAGGATGGGGCCAGGGGTTATATGAACAGCTCAGAGATTTTAGAGGACTTCTGAAAGACAGGAAGTTAATGGGATTCTATTTTTGTTAATTTCCTAGGGCTGCCATAACAAATTACCACACACTTGGTGATTTAAAGCCCATGAAATGTTTCCTCTCACAGTTCTGGAGGCCAGATGTCCGAAATCAAGGTGTTGGCAGGACCATGTTTTCTCTAAAGGCTCTAGGGGAGAATCCTTCTCTGCTTCTTCCAGTTTCTGGTGGCTTAAGGCAATCCTTGATTTGTGGCTGCTCAACCCCAGTCTCTGCCTCCATCTTCCCATGGCCTTCTTCACATGTGTCTGTGTTGCAAATATCCCTTTCTCTTATTTAAAAAAAACAAAAACAAAAACAGTGACTCAATTTAGGGACTAGGGTACATCCATGATAGTCTTATGTGAGATCCTAAATTTAATTACATCTTCAAAGATGTAATTTCAAAAAAGGTCACATTCATAGTTACTGGGAGTTAAGATCTGAATATATGTTTTTGGGGGGAGAGGGGTGACTATTCAATCCATTACACTATACAGAATAAAACAGAATAGAGGAACCAACTGTTCAAAACATGCAAAAGAGGAATGAGTAGTAGTAATGCAGGTGGGAACCATTTTTCAGGACCAAACTTCAAAGGGTTGCAAGCTCTATTGAGCAAATGAGTAGAGCAAGAACGGGTATGTCAGAGACATTGGGGAAATTATGGAAGTTCTATCGATGCATAACTATATCCTTCTTTCTAGCTCCCCTACCTCTTCCATTCTTTCTGTCCATTCTAAGAAAACAAAACAAAACAAAACAAAAAAACAAAAACTGGCATCAGTGACTTTACTTTTGGTCTTCCTGCCAGTAAAGACCAGAAAATTACACTGTCAGGTAATAAACATTCTTTCTGAGGAGGGTTAGTCTTTTGGGTCATAGTCACACTGGTATTTTGGGGGAATCTTGCTGCTCCTCTTCTGCCTGACTTCAAGTGGTATTGACAAAACTGTTCGTATACAGAATTCAGAGCCTAACTTCTGCTCGGAAGAAAGTCCTACAGTTGGAAGAAATCATCCACAACTGAAAAAAATCTCACATAAGCTACTCTATACACATGAATAAGAACAGAGAATCATGGACCCTCAGACACATGAGAAAAGTCAATGCCATGGAAGAGAAAGATCAAGATTTTTCTGATAATTCATATTAATTATGATAATTTGCAATACATAAGTAGCTCCTTATCTTTTTCTCCCTCATTTTTGGAAATAGATGAAACTGGCCCCCTCCAAAATAATGTACACAGCTATATACTGCATATTTTCTCAAGGGAATGTTTAGGGTTGGAGGTGTCTCCCAAACTTGGTTGAAAAAAGATTAAACGAAGATGGTGAAAGGCCCTGAGATTTGGTATTAAAAGATGGGGGGAAAAAGGGGGAAGTGTTTCAATTATCACCAACTATATGGCTTTTGGCATTTGCTTACTGCTCTGAACTTCATTTTCCACACTGGTAAAAGTGACATAATATTTGAACTCAGCACTTGGTGTGACTGTTGTAAAGATCAGCTTTCACAATATAGATGAAAGTGCTTAACAAATCATCCAAATAGACATGCTATAAAAACAATATTAGGAGACACAATTACAGATTGTAAATTTTAATTGAGACATTATTTAAAAAAATATTTGCTGGAGGGGAAGTGGGTGGGGGAATGGGGTAACTGGGTGATGGCATTAAGGAGGACACTTGATGTAATGAGCACAGAGTGTTATATGCAACTGATGAATCACTAAATTCTACCCTGCTAACTAATAATGCAGTACATGTTGACTAAATTGAATTTAAATAAAGAATTTAAAAAGTATCTGCTATGATATTGATTTTATATGTGTTTTCTTCTGTATTAATTTTTGGGGGTTAATTTTAACTTTTTCCATATCCAAACCTATCAGGGGATGTCTATGCATTAGTTAATTGAAAATTATATTAAGGAAAACAAATCTTTATATAGAAATAAGACAGGGGCGCCTGGATGGCTCAGTGGGTTAAAGCCTCTGCCTTCGGCTCAGGTCATGATCTCAGGGTCCTGGGATCGAGGCCCGCGTCAGGCTCTCTGCTCAGCAGGGAGCCTGCTTCATCCTCTCTCTGCCTGCCTCTCTGCCTACTTGTGATCTCTGTCAAATAAATAAATAAAATCTTCAAAAAAAAAAAA
>LNAC01000006.1:10438019-10481875 GCA_002007465.1 Ailurus styani
AAAAAAAAAAAAAAAAAAAAAATAATAATAATATTTGCTAAAAGCTTTTAAGTTGAATACTCTTTATCAGATATTACTAAAAGATTTTAGAAAAAGCAAGTGGAGTTCTGCATGCCCAAGGAAATTATTAATTTTTAAAGATTTTATTTTTAAGTAATCTCTACACCCAACATGGGGCTCAAACTCACAACTCCAAAATCAAGAGTTGCATACACTACCAACTGAACCAGCCAGGTGCCCCCTAAGAAAATAACAATTATTATTTTACTTGAGAGAGAGAGAGAGCACAAGCAGGGATTAGGGTAGAGGGAGAAGGACAAGCAGATTCCCGACTGAATAGAAAGCCTCATGCTGGGCTCGATCCCAGGATCCCAAGATTATGACCTGAGCTGAAGTCAGACACTTAACCAACTGAGCCACCTGGGCATTCCCCCAAGTAAATTATTTCTAAAGAGAATTCAGTACAACAAAAAGCAAAACAAATTTCAAATCACAATTGGCTTGGTCAGAATAAATTTCAAAATGTTAATTTCTAATCGATAGTTAACTATGCTGAATTATTTCTTTCTAGTTTGGGAACTATTTTCAA
Organism: Ailurus styani; assembly: GCA_002007465.1. Lineage (NCBI taxonomy): Eukaryota > Metazoa > Chordata > Mammalia > Carnivora > Ailuridae > Ailurus > Ailurus styani. Next base: position 10,438,609 of record LNAC01000006.1, read on the forward strand.
ATTGTACCTGAATTTCCTTCAAAATGATAGAAAATATGTGCTCTAAACTGCACTAACTCTTGAGATTTAAAATACAGGTTTATCATTTCAGCTTTTGCTTGCAATTTTATAGTTTACTTTGATTTTGCTCTTCTTTTATGATTTTCAAATATTACCTACATCAAGCTTGTATAAAACATTGTCTTTCTTTAAACACATATGGTGAAAATCATTCAAGCAGATGGCGATCCACAGTCCTTGGTAACAGAGGATCGGTGGCTGCTGAAATGGAGTCCAATTTAATAGCTCAAATGAGGACAAGAATTAAATTGGAAATTGCAGGCTGAAATATTCTGCATTTGATCATAAAGACATTATAGAAAGGAAAGAACACAGTGTAACAGCCTGTATTTTAAAAGGAGCCAGACTTCTAATAGTTCTGTGTTTTATCAGTTCATAACCAAAGTAAGCAATACAGGTCCATTTTTAAACCACTAATATATTTGTGACTTATTTTTTAGAAGAGGCCATTTTTTTTACAGATTTCAACATGACATTAAAATTTTGTTTCTTGACATTTAGAACCATGGGGTATTCAACTTGCAAAACAGAATTTAGTTTTGCTTTTTTAGATGTTGGAGGGGCATTGGGTAATGTTTCTAGCCTGTCCTCTGCACGCTTGAGCTAGGCGCTCAGATGTTTGCGAGACTTCCTCTGTTACTCCCAAGCTCCCAAGAACAGTGGCAGGCAATTTTAGCACAACTAAGTTTTGTTTTGTTTTGTTTTCACAACTAAGCTTTTTAAGATGAGACAAGATTGGGGTTGGTCAGGGGTTCTTATTTGAATAACCATATTATGCACTAAATACATAACTAGTTAAATTAGATCCTGTTGTTCCATCAAAGTGTACATCATGAGACATGAGGGTTTGTTTGGTGAAGTTTCAAATATCCTGGAGTCTCTCAGTCTCTTTAAGCCTCCAATTCCTCCTTTGAAATGGGGTTAATAATAGTACTTACAGAAAGACGTTGTAAGGAATCACTGAGAAAAGTCATATGAGATGTATAGGTTATGTCTGACCTAGAGAGTGAGCTGAACTTAATAAGAGCACACCTTTTATTTCCTTTTGTTTTGTTTTAAATATTTTATTTATTTATTTGACAGAGACAGAGAGAGAGAGAGAGAGAGAGAGAGAGAGAGAGAGCCAGAGAGCACAAGAGGGGGAAACAGCAGAAGGAGCAGGAGAAGCAGGGAGCCTGATGAGGGACTCGATCCCAGGACCCTGGGATCATGACCTAAGCCAAAGGCAGTCGCTTAACTGAGCCACCCAGGCGCCCCAGAGCACACTTTCTGAATCCAAATCCTGGCCCCAAGACTTGCTTGTTGTTGACCTTGGGCAAGTTACTTAACATGTTTTTTGATTTCCTCAGTTATAACATGGGATTAATAATAACTCATTCACAGACTTGTTGTAAGGATTAAATGAACTGATGTTTATAAAGCACTCTGAACAGGGCCAACACTTAGTGTTTGCTAAATAAATAATACAGTCATAAGCATACCAATGTGAGTTATTATTATTATTATGTATTTATCCAAAATAAACGGAATATTGTTGGTAAAATTTAAAAATCATCATATTAATACATTTTGAAATTTGGGAACCTAAATAAAGATATAACAAACTGAACTAAATATTCTATTAACACAAATACATTTTAAACAAGCCAAGTTAGAGTGATCTTTGCCATAATTTGACACTGAAAAAATTAATTTTTCCATGTTGATCAATACTGTAACCAGTTATCATTCTTTATTTGTTTCAATTTTGTTTGGTTTTAGGCAAAGAATATTTCTGAGCATAATTTGAGAAATGTAAAACAAAAATGCCTGCAATTGCTTTATGGTATTTTATTTTATTTTTTAAAACATCATTTATTTATTTATTTGACAGTGAGAGAGAGAGAGAGCGCACAATGGGGGAGCAGCAGGCAGAGGGAGAAGGAGAAGCAGGCTCCCTGCTAAGCAGGGAGCCCAGTTCAGGACTCTGGGATCATGACCTGAGCCAAAGGAATATGCCTAACTGACTGAGCCACCCAGGCACCCTGTTTCATGGTATTTTAAAATTACTCTCACAGGTTCATAAAAAGATGCTCAAATCACTAAACATTAGGAAAATGCAAATTAAAACCACAGTGAGATATTTCCTCACACCCAGTTGAATGGCTATTGTGGTCAAAGTCAAGAGATAAGATGATGGAAGGTATGGAGAAAGGGGATCCCCTGTGCACTGTTGGTAGGATTGCAAACTGGTGTAGCCACTATGGAAAAGATGATGGAGGTCCCTCAGAAAATTAAAAATGGAACCACCATATGAACCAGCAATTCTGCTTGGGGGAATGTATCTGAAGGAATAAAAGCACTGTGTCAAAGAGATATCTGCAACCCTCACATTTAGAGGACCATTATTTATAAGAGCCAAGACATGGAAATAACCAAAGTGTCCACTGATGGATGAAAGGATCAAGCAGTTGTGGTATATTTATATACAACAGAATACCATTCAGCCATAAAAAGGAAGAAGCCCTGCCACATTGACAGCACAGACAGACCTTGAAGGCATTATGTTAAGTGAAGAAAGACAGAGAAAGGCGAATACCATATGCTCTCAATTTTATATAGAATCAAAGGGGAAAACAAAAACAAAAACAAAAAAACTCCTAGAAAGAGATCAGAGTTGTGGTTACTGAAAGTGGGAAGTGGAGGGAGACAGAATTGGATAAAGGTGGTCAAAAGCTATAAAGTCCCTGTCATAGGATAAATAAGTACTAGGTGATGTAACATACAAATAATGACTGCATTAACACTGTTACATGGTATATTTGAAAGCTGTTAAGAAAGTAAGTCCTAAGAGTTCTTTTTTTTTTTTTTTGTATTCATATGAGATGTTGGGTGTAAACTTACTGTGGCCATCATTTCACAAAATTTCCAATTTTGATTATAATAGATATACACAAACCATTATTTGCATGGTCATAAGGAGTAGTAACTTGAATATTTCTATTTCAACTTCTGTTTCTTTTGTGATCATTTATATAAATTAGATGGATCTCCATAAAGCTGGGAAAACATTAGTGGGACTGAATTATGAGTTGCCAAGAAGCTAGTGCATTAGTTTTATATTGCTGCCCATAATAAACTATCAAAAAACTTCCTGGATTAAAACAATAGCTAATATTTTACTGTACTGTAAGTCACAATTCCAACTCAGGCCTCACTGGGCTAAAATCAAGACATCAGTGGTGATGTGTTTCTTCTGCAGGATCTAAGGAAAATTCATTTCTTTGCCTTTCCATCCTCTAGAGGCTGCCCCCCATGCCTTGGACCCTGGACCCTTTCCTCCAGCAGCTGGACACCTCATGGTATCACTATGACACCGACCCTTCTTCCTCCCTAAGACTACTAATGACCCTGTAGTTACACTGGGCCCACCCAGTTAATCCAGAATAATCACCCTATTTTAACATCAGTTGATTCATAACATTAATTCCATCTGCAAAATTAATTCCTCTTTGTCACATAACCTAACACATTCACAATTTCTAGAATTAGGGCATGGACATATCTGGGGAGGAATCATTATTTTGTCCATCACAGTCAGCAACCATCACCAGCCTATGAAATTTTGCATCTAACTGGGTCATTACAATATCGAGCATGTGATAAAGATAAATTCCATTCACCTAAAAATGCTGAAGATTACTGTAAAGATGATGGGTTTTCTGTCCAAGAGCTAAAACAGATAATGCAAAAAAATCTTTTAAATATCATCAAATCTGGAAGAAATTTTGGCCTAGGAAAATTTTTAGCAATAGGAAGAAGATTAAAAGGATTGATTTTCACACAGCCTTTAAGGCAATGACAGTGTCCATTACGTGTGAATATGTGATGTGGGTGAAGACCTCCTCATCCTTTCAAATAAAAGGCAGCTAAGTATCAAAGTTTTATAAACTTCTATGACAGCTGTCTTTGCAGATGGTATCAAAGACTTCCCAAAAGTTCTGCTAATATAATAGATCTTAAAGATCAATCATGGAAAATTTCAATGTGTCATCAAATACGTTATATATTATAGTCTCCTGGGTAGGCCAGAATTTACCACAATGATTTAAATAATAGTTAAAAAGCAAAAGATATTGGGCGCCTGAGTGGCTCAGTGGGTTAATGCCTCTGCTTTCGGCTCAGGTCATGATCTCAGGGTCCTGGGATCCAGGCCCACGTCGGGCTCTCTGCTCCGCGGGGAGCCTGCTTCCCCCCCTCTCTCTGCCTGCCTCTCTGCCTCCTTGTGATCTCTCTCCCTCTGTGAAATAAATAAATAAAATCTTTAAAAAAAAAAAAAAAAAAAAAAACTTTTAAAAAGCAAAAGATATTCCTTTACAAATAGTCTGAATTTAGGAGAATAAATTTGACAAATATGGTAATTTCTTTGACGTTATTTACATTTTTTGTATCATGACAATTTTATTCAATTTGATTTTTCTGTTGCACCTTTTCATCATCAATACAGCTGAAGAATAAATTTTTACTTTGTAGAATCTTAGAAGTAGTATACATTGGGACATTTATGAATGTTTACTTACTCTGTCACCACAGAAGACCAAACTAGCAAGTTTATCATGAAAATTAGGAAAATGTGAGGGATGCCCAGGTGGCTCAGTTGGTTAAGTATCTGCCTTCAGCTCACACCATGATTCTGGTGTCCTAGGATCTAGTCCTGCTCTGGGCTCCTTGTTCCGGGAGGAGCCTGCTTCTTCCTCTGCCCCCTCCCGCTGCTTGTGAGCTTCTCTCTCTGACAAATAAATAAGTGAAACCTTTAAAAAAAAAATTAAGGAAAGGGCACCTGGGTGGCTCAGTCCTTAAGTGTCTGGCTTCAGCTCAGCTCATGATCCCAGAGTCCTGGGATCCTGGCCTACATCAGGCTCCCTGCTTGGCGGGAAGCCTGCTTCCCCCTCTCTCATTCCCTGCTTGTGTTCCCACTCTCTGTTCATCTCTCTGTGTCAAATTAAAAAAAAAAAAAAATCTTTAAAAAAAAATCTAAAAAAATTAAGGAAAAGCTGAAATGTTTTCCGAGTACAAGTCTATTTGTTTGCTAATGGTGCAAGACTGACTTTAAAATGCATTAGCCTTTTCAAGGGCTATGATCAATAGTTTTGAAACTTTGAACTCTCTCGGGTCCCTTAAAACCCATGGGTCATGATGTAATCAATTGGCAACCTCAGCTTATTTTCAATATTCTTCTATTCAGTCTCCTAGTCTGTAGTCTGTATCCTTGATTCTTTTACTCCAAAGAAAATCAAAAGGGGATTTGAGAAACTAGAAGCTACATTCTTTTAAATGAAGTTCTGTATGCCTCTAAACATTTTGATTTTACCTCATGAGAAGATGGATACTGATTTCTAAGTTGATAACTTCTCACTGATTCTGAACATAGAATCATCTTCCTGATCAATTTGTATTAAATTCTGCCTGGAAGATCAGTTTTCCTATAGCAAATAGGAACCTTAGTTGTCTGAGGTGTAGTAAACCATTCCTATGGCCTCTACTTAACAGTTAAACTAGATTAAATGATGACATGTCCAACACTCAAGCAAGATCTCCACAGTCATTAGATGGGTTTTAATTATTCCCTAACCAGTTTGTATTTGTTATAATTGTATAATTTAATTAAATTATTACATGATTGTGAATAGAAATACATTTCACTTATTACAAAAAAATTATTGACTACTTTGGAAACTCTGTTAAGGTTTAGTCACTAAAAAGGTATTATCAACGTAGGGATATAGAGACAACCCTAACAAAAGGGTTAAAATCTACACACAGGTTGCTTTAAAAGCAATCTTCAAAAAAATTAAAAAAAAAAAACTTGAAAGAAAAGTTTTTGTTGTTTATGAAGAAAGATGAAGTGAAACTCCAATTAGCAGACCCATTCTAAGAGAAGGGGAAAAAAAAAGGAACTTGGTTTAATCAAATGTTTGGCAAATGTGCATTTCTACAGACTTAATGGAAAAAAAATCTTCTGGGCGCCTGGGTGGCTCAGTGGGTTAAAGCCTCTGCTTTCGGCTCAGGTCATGATCTCAGGGTCCTGGGATCGAGGCCCGCATCGGGCTCCCTGCTCAGCAGGGAGCCTGCTTCCCCCTCTCTCTCTGCCTGCCTCTCTGCCTCCTTGTGATCTCTCTCCCGCTGTGAAATAAATAAATAAAATCTTTAAAAAAAAAAAAAAAGGAAAAAAAATCTTCTGAAGAGTTTTTACAGCTCTTAGTTTGTGAGATAAGAAAACTTCACAGGAAATTATTAACCCTTTCTTTTAATTACTGTTGTAGCCGCAAAGCACAAAGAACAAGGGTTCACAACCCTTTGATTTTTGTTTTTGTTTGTTTTTGTTTTTGTTTTTTGAGAAAGAGCATGAGAATGTGAGTAGCTGGAGGGGTGAGGGGGAGAGGGGGAGAGAGAGTCTTAAGCGGGATTCACACTCAGCAGGAAGCTGAATCCCTGAGATCCTGACCTGAGCGGAAATCAAGAGGTGGATGCTTAACTGAGTCACCCAGGCGCCTCCAGTTCAGCACTTTTTGTAGCCCTGAAAACGAACCATGTACTTGACAGTATGATCCAGGGGAAGAACTATGGCCTTACAGTGAGCTTGGCTACTTTTTATTTGGATAACCCTGGACGAAGTTCTATACCACCTAAATTCATTCCCTTTATTTTAAAAATAGAAAATGCAATGAAAAAGAAAAAGAATTTATAATACTCATCTTCAAGAGTCCAAATAACCAAATATATGTGAAAATGCCTGGCACCTAGTAGTCATTAGATAAATGTTAGTTCTCCTTTCCTTAACTGGAATTATACATAAACTGTTTTAGATGACTTACATAGAACTGTGTTGATTTTCTTTAAAATCTATTTTCCCTTAAACTTGTGTCCATAAAACGTAATATTGTAGCAAAAATCTAGTTAGTTTGTGAATATTCAGTATGTATTTATAGGTTCCACAATGTTTTATGAAATGAAAAAAAAGAAATAAGTGCATTTCCACCTTACTGAAATATACTTTTTCTTGCTTAACTGTGAATGTAAGGATACTATAAGAGGTGTCATATCTTTTGTAACTGGATATTTAGTGCAAGTCTACCCTCGACTTGCCCAGTATAAATTTTATCTGATTGTCTCCTAAAACTTTCTGATTAGGATGGGGAAAGAATAAAAACTTCAATTTGGAATTAAATCAATTTGGTTGGAAATAAATTAGCCTCAAAATAACAGTGTTGCCCACATTGCATTAAAACAAACACAACACCCAGACAAATCTATTTAATATCTGAAATTTCACTAGGCCAGTGAATAAAGAAAGTAATAAAAGGCTCTAATGTGTAATTTCATTATCTACGATACTGATGACTGACACACTCTTTTTTAGTGGTGGACACAAGCAAAGTCTATTGACACAAGGGAAGAATAACCTGCTTTGGGTTTTCATTTACCTGCAAAAAAAATGGTATTATTATCTCTCATGTGACCACAAGAACACTAGCACCTGCAAGGCACCTTTTTGCTATAGGTTTAAAGCATATTTTAGGGGCGCCTGGGTGGCTCAGTGGGTTAAAGTCTCTGCCTTTGGCTCAGGTCATGATCTCAGGGTCTTGGGATCGAGCCCCGCATCGGGCTCCCCACTCGGTGGGGAGCCAGCTTCCTCTTCTCTCTCTGCCTGCCTCTCTGCCTGCTTGTGATCTCTCTCTCTCTCTCTGTCAAATAAATAAATATTTTTTAAAGCATATTTTATATGACAAATGTTTTTATTAAAAATATCTTGGGAGAATTATTTAATTTAATTAATTTATTTTTAGAGATTTTATTTATCCATTTGACAGAGAGATAGAACACAAGCAGGCAGAGCAGAGGGAGAAGCAGGCTCCCCACTGAGCAGGGTGACCAATACAGGACTTGATCCCAAGACTTGAGCTGAAGGCAGCTGCTTAACTGACTGAGCCACCCAGGCACCCCTGAGAATGATTTATTTATTATTTATTCCTTGATATTTAGCAATAACGTGACAAAAATACAAGACTTTTCTATAGTTTGGGTATATCTCAATCGCTCTTCATTTTTTAATAATAAAGTGCACAGTAGTCACGTGTGATGGAAAATTGACGGATAATTAAATGCATAATGAAAAAGATCATCCAAAACTTCTCTCCTTGAAGGTAAATTTCTAGATCCCAAAGAGATACGTTACATTAATGGATGAAAATGTTTAAGATAGAGTAAGACTGTAATAACACTAATTATATAATTAAAATAAAATGGCAGTATCAAGAGAAAAACTTATCTCCTGTCACCATAATCAATAAGACACAGAAGTAGATAGCATCATTATTATAAGGAACTTTATCCCATTTACCATTTCAGACTGAACTACAAGTTTTGAAAAAAAAAAAAAAAGGAGACCTAAAATACGGTTATCCTGTATCTTCCTTTACCGTTAGACAAATGCTCATTTTGCTACATTAGTTAATTCGGGCTATTACTGAGCACTGGATTTTATAGAGAGTGGTTCATCTCCCTAAAGCGGAGAGTCATGCTTTCATGCTTTCTTTGCACGTGTCAAAGAGACAATGCATCCATCAAGCCTTTTTCTCAACATAAAATTATTCCATACCAGTTAAATTTAAGCAGAAAACTGCATGTAAGTAAATGTAATAAATTCAAATAAAAGAAATTGGTGTTTGCCAGGTCTTTTTATGTTTAGCCATCTATTATTTCTCTTCTAAAAACCATTAGATAAAAAGCTTAGAGAGAAAAAGTCAAACTAAAAGAGACTTTTATGGGGTGGAGCTGTTTTATAAGTAATGCACACTCTAAGATCCTTTTTTTTTTATTTTACATGAGAAGTTTACATGGAAGTTATAATTCTAAAACACTAAGGGATTCTTACAGCCTCGATAGATAAAATACAGAAACAGAAAGTTAGCTGCTCAAATCTCATGTTCATCTTATTAGCTGTGTGTTAGGATTTCCAGGGTTTAAGGCTGCTATAAAAAGTGACTTTGAGGGCGCCTGGGTGGCTCAGTGGGTTAAAGCCTCTGCTTTCGGCTCAGGTCATGATCTCAGGGTCCTGGGATCGAGGCCCGCGTCGGGCTCCCTGCTCAGCGGGGAGCCTGCTTCCCCCCCCCCGCCTCTCTGCCTGCCTCTCTGCCTCCTTGTGATCTCTCTCCCTCTGTGAAATAAATAAATAAAATCTTTAAAAAAAAAAAAAAAGTGACTTTGATGGGCACCTGCCCATCAACAAACTGGAGTGGGGGCATTTGGCATTTAGAGATCTTTTCCTTTTTTCCTGGTGCGTACCACTATTTTTGAATCGGTCATCAATAAACGGTCTCATAATATGACACATCGTTTGTATCCTTCTACTGTGCTGTGGTCAATAATCTGATGGTGTACCATTCAGCCACATCTTTTCTTGTCACACAGCAGCAGTTCTGAGACTACCATTTAAGCAATCTCTCATGATATCAATATTGTGATTTTTCGGTTCAGTGCTACTTTTAGCAGATGTAAAAAAAAACAACAACACAATCCAAAGAAAGCTGTTACTGCTTCTGAAAATGTCATCCACTTTTATATAATCTGAGAAGAGTTATCTGAAACTACTTAATTCCCTTGGATTTGAAGCTAGCACTTGTACCTTTACAAAGCCAAGATTATTTCCCCTATTGAAGAAAAAACAAAACAGAAGAGGAGCCCTGGGGGTGGGCGGGGGGAGGTCTCTTCCTTCTATCTGAACAGGTCAAAGCTTTCTAGTTGCTAAAGCACAAACAGAAAATTTTAGAATTTGAAGAGGCACGCAGAAACCACAGATCCATCTCCTACTGCACAGAAAACGATGGAAAAGATGATTCCTTTTTATCTGAGTGTCTATAGCTTCCACTTCAACCCCCAAACTGGACGTGGGTGCACTGGCGGGTGTGTATGTGAAATGAACAAGCACCCAGAGGAATGTTAGTGGAGAGAACATAGTGCAAGCAGGACCCAAACTTCCTGCCTAGATTCTGACATCTTGAAGTGCCACAGGGAGGGAAGAAGTGTGGAGGGAGGGGAGTTTGCAGGAGTGAATGGAAAATTCCTAAGAGAGTTTTTTTGGGATTGGGGAGTCACTGACATCTGGAGTGCTGGTGAGAAGATGAGAAGGAATCTTAAGTATTTTTTAGTGTTTCGATCTTATTTTAAATGTTCTTTGAAAGCATGACTAAAGAATTCAATTTCTTTCTAAATTCCTATTAGAGGCTGATACTGTTTTTTTATTTATTTATTTTTTAATTTATTTATTTTAGAGAGTGAGAGGGAGGGAGCGTGGGGTGGGGAGGGGCAGAGGGAGAGGGAGTCCCAAGCAGACTACACTGAGCGTGGAGCTCAGAGATGCTGAGATCATGAGATCATAGCCTGAGCCCAAACCAAGAGTCAGCCACTTAACCAACTGTGCCATCCCGGTACCCCCTAAGACCACTTCTTTAAAACCTTACAACACATCACGAACTAAATCAAGTGGATCCCTAGGACTGATGGCGTATAGTCATAAGAAGAAAGAGATACTAGGAAAGAAAAGATACCTGCTTGATGAGTTGGTCTCATTAGTCACTCTGGCCAGTTAGGATAATGTCAGTTAAGGAGGGCACTTTTCCTTCCATTCTAATCATCCCAGTTCATCTCCTGTAAGGATTATGCTCAGCAGCAGAGACTGACTCACTAACATGTATCAACACAACGGCCCTCCGGCCATAGGAATTCCAGACCTTCTCTTTTCTTATAAATGTGCACTCATAATAAAAGAATGCGAGGCAGCATTTCTAATACAAAAATAACTCTAATAAAATAGTTGTAGGGAGAAAAGGAAAGGATGGTGGGAATTAGTGATAATACAACACTGTTACACATTTCAAAGAAATCTAGGGGACTATTTATGACTGTGGAACATATATAGCAATTAATAGCTGTCATTTGCAGAGTACTATGTGTCAAATTTGTGCTAATGACATCACACAGGTTAACTCAGCCACTCCTCTTCAAATGAGACAGTTTCTGCCAGATTGTTCTCATTTGACATGCAAAGAAATTGAGGCCCTGAGCGTTTAGGTGGCTAGTTCAAGTTCACACATTTGGTAAATGGCAGAGCCGGGATCCTGAGACCATATGCTCAACCATCTCATATGTTGCCTTTATTGACTTAAATTAACAAAATGTCTGGTTAAAATTCCTGTTGGGTGTTTTCATATCTACATATCCTGGCAATTAATGTAACCATTGTATGTAAATAAGCGCTACAGAATTTGTTGAAAGATGTAACTGCTTATTTTTTTTTTAAGACTGTATTTATTTATTTGACAGAGAGAGACACAGCAAGAGAGGGAACAGGAGCAGGGGGAGTGGGAGAGGGAGAAGCAGGCTTCCCGCTGAGCAGGGAGCTCGATGCGGACCCGATCCCAGGACCCTGGGATCATGACCTGAGCCGAAAGCAAACGCTCAACAACTGACCCACCTAGGTGCCCCTAAAGATGTAATTGCTTTAAGTAGGCTTATTAGATCTGGTATATTGCTACTACTTTACCGGATGAAGCTGCTGTTATGGCTAGTTCCATGATTAACTAGCCAAAGTCATGTCTTAAAAGCTATACTTTTTCCAGTATTATGACTGAATTACGAAGGATTAACTGTATAATTAGACTGTGTAATTTGAATGCGCTTAAGGAATTTGGAGTCATAATTTGGTACTGTAGATACTGCCTGCTGCCTCATTCTTTATGAAGTGGTCCTCAGCATGGGTCTATATATGGTTTGTTTTCTCCTTTCTAACAATTGTACTCACTGAGGAAAGCCAGCCTTTTCCTTTCTGAATGCTCACTATAAAATGGACACATCTTGCCTCTGCCTTTGTTAAGAATGGCATTTCCTAGTAGGTGAGGAAGTCAGTTAATTCCCTGAATATGAGACAGAAAGCTTTCCTGGATCAAATAAAGGGAGGCTGTGTCTTATCGGGGATTCTCCCTCCTTCTGTCTGGTACAGATTCTCATCTCTGAGCAGCGATCTCATATTCCAATACCAGTGACACAGGCCGCGTAGGCTCTAGGTCTCTGCCGTTTACACACCTCCTCTCCCCACTACTTCACCACCCACATCATTACAGCCAACCCTAAAACTTAACCATTTCGGCTGCAGCCTAATCCCAGATTTCTCTGGTCCCTTTTCTTGTTACAAATGGCAGGACTCGGAAATACACGAGAGGCAGAGACCATTTTGACTAGAAGTCTGGACACAGGTAAAAATCAAAAGGCGATGGTTTCTAAGTTGGGGTCCTATTAGGGCCGATGGATAGAATTTGGGGGCCATGAACTTCAAAAAGAACCAGAGGCACTTCTATTTTCACTAACTTTAGCTGACATTAATTATTTCCCTCAACCATCGCTGTTAGACTACAAGTCACACTTGTATTATCAGGACCTGTGACTCTGTCACTAGTAGAACAGATAGTTTCACATCCTGGTTATTGTAGACGTCTCAAAATACCATAATCACACACCATTATTTTGTAACCAAAGCAGCTCCTAGACTAGTAGATCTTGTTGCTTAATGTGTTAAGACATAAGTATAAGCTACATAACAATTTGTTTATATTTGGATAGCAATATTTAATATATTTTATCTTATAATTCTATTTATTGGATGCATTTAAAGTCATTATTCTGGGAAACAATAAAAAGGTGAAGAATCTCTGCTAGAAAGTGACACTATGGAGGAAAAGGGAGTAGAAAAATAAATGGAGGATGTTGTTTGCATTTGGAATTTCATGTGGGACTCCTAGTGCCTGCACAAGGTGCCAGAGAAAGAGGTTCTGAGGGAAGCTAGCATCACTGTCCAGACTGACACAGTGTTGCTAAGATATATTTAGCCTACCTCTAACATCACTGCATCGTACTCCTATCCACAAAATCTAAGAAATCTGCACTTTTTTTGAAGACATAGTGTTGAAGTTGTCACTTTCATTTCATCAATCACCAGGAGAAGGGTACCCATCGGGTTCTGAGGGGGGAATAAGCAAGGAGCCAAGTGTGGACCTTGATCTCTTCAAAACTGAGCAGGAGTTAAAAGAGGTGGTCCACAGTCTTTTAAAATAGAACGTCCAATGGACTGGAACACCATTACTACAAGCGTGTCTTTTGATGTTTGCTCCCCGCTGATCATGCCTGGAAAACACTTTCTAGAAATCAGATGTGTCAGAAGGGGACTCTTCCATGCTGACTTCACAGCGCCGGAATCACACAGAGCCCTAAGACACCAGGGAGCTGCAGAATACTACTGTCTGCAGGTGGAGAAAAAATATTTTTATTCCGATATTTGTTTTATCTTTTATTCTATTACTATATGTGCTAAATAATATCGTCCTAGACTATGTTCAAAGAGGTAGAAAGTTTCTCTTTGTTTTATGTCTTATATCTGTGATTTTTAAAAGTATATAGTAGAATTACCTGTATCACTTAAAACAGAATACATTCTTTGTTCGTTCTAATGATCTTCTGATTTCGTAGACATTGGAAGGTTTTCATGTAACTGGGACTTTTGTATGTGTGTATGTGTATGTATGTAAAAATAAATAAATAAATAAATAAATAAATAAATATAAATATATATATATGACTCTAGTTGAGAACATAAAAAATATAACCCTAGTTGAGAAAACTGTCTTACTATTTCCAGGAATAATGAAACCCTTAAATATTTTGATTATGATGAGTATTAACAGATATAATACTAAAGTGTTAGTTTCTATTTCATGCAGTTATTTGCATTTTGGAATACCTTTCTGGAAAATGTTACACAATAATTTCTACTTTGTTTCTCCTAATTTTTTGTATTATAAAGTAAATTAATTAACTATATAAAAGGAAGAGCACAGAGTCAATCATTATACTTAATGAACTTATAGTCTTAATAAAAATGTACCCAAAAAAGCTGTAAAAGTAGACCTTTTCTTTTTTCTTAATTGAAAGAATTATCCTCACCAGCTTTACTGAAGTCCTATGTGCTTGCCCTACTACAAATCATGATGATGCCAATCTCTAAGTAATAGATATCATCTATTTAATATTTTAGTATTTCCATTGTTTTTGTTAGTCCCACCTTGATTTTCCAGTTACCTGCTATTATTGATGAAAATAAACCTCCCTTTAGTAACCTGAATCTCATCTTTTTACTATCATGAATTCCAACCTCTCTACCTACCATTTTCAATTTTATCTGGGTAGAGAATGCGATTTTATTCCTCAAGCACAGTTTTCCTCTGTTGTCCCACTGTTTAAATATCAAGGGATATTTTCTGATGTTCCAAGTACTGTGCCAGATGCCAGAGATATGGAGATAAATATTTACCCACAGTCCTCTGAGAACGAAAAAACCATTATAATACCATGTGATAAATGTTATCATCTAGGTAAACCTGAGGTACTGATTTTGGGGTAACTGCACAGGCTTGCCAGAGGAAATGATTCCTGAAAAGATTTAAAATTATTAGTGAAGGTTAGCCCTTTAAGGACTGTGATTATCCATCTATTTATCACCAGCACCTTACATGTCCTAAAATATAGTAGGTGCTCAATAAATGTGCAGCGGATAGCAGAATACAAAAACATGGAATTTGTGGCAGCAGAACAAAATTACCTTGGTTTCAGTATAGATTGTAATTGATGAAAAAGTTCAGAAATGGATTTAAAAATGTACCGGGGCTATAAGATTACTTTCTTTGCCATACAAAGGCATTACATTTTTTTTTTTTTACAACAATGAGATTTCAAACAGGGGGAACATCTCTGACTTACTTTTTACAAAGTCTAGTTGGACTTTACACTTAAGTTTGATCTTGCTAATAAGCCTGATAGTCCTTCTCCCAACTTATTAGAACATCTACATAGATTAGATTTAAAAAAAAAATCAAACTTGACCACATGCTAAGAGAGAAAACTATTTCCCAGAATCTGCAAAAAAACCTACCCATATTACTGATGCAGCCGGATTGAGAGAAGTGATTGGTGGCCTACCTATAACTTGAGCGACAAAAAAAATGCAGATCAAACCAACCAAATAGGATAGGAAAGAACTATATTTCTCTTATGTTATCTCCTTTCTTACTCAGGCATCCAAAGATTGTGCCAAGAACAAATCAAACAAATATCTAATGTAGCCATCCCTATACTCTGTCTTTGACAATTGTTATAGAAGTGAAAAACATTATCCCCATGCCTCTCCTTTTCTTTGCTACCTATTGGTCCATACTGTTTCAGAGATGGGAATGGGAAACTCTTTACTCCTACTGTTTATAGAATGCTTAAAAAAATTACTTATAAACTAAACTACATTACCATTTCAGTATCTTCAAAACACTATGTATTGTACAGGTGACATTTCAGACCACAGTGCAATACAACTAAACATTACCACAGTTTTAAGGAAACTTAAGGATCTGGGACAAAATATAGGTGCATATTTAACTGCTTTTTACATGGGCAATGATTTTCTAAGAATTTAATTCTAAAAGGAAAGGCAATTACATATAATATATATTGCCTGGATGCTTCTCTTTGCTCCCTAACCGCATTTGCTTAGAGTTCAAAGCACTTATCACATTAATATTGACACTAGATGTGTCCAGGTCGATGTTCCCTATCATTCTGTAAGCTTCTTAAGGACCACAAACTATATAACTATGGTTTCTACCTACTGTCTGTCACCTATTAGATATCAATAAGTATTCATCAATAACTTTTTCTACTATCAGTAAAATTAAAAATAATTGCAAACCAACAAGAAAACATCATTTCTCTAGTAGAAATATGTTTAAATGTCCAAAATATTAAGATATATGAATTGTTAATAAAATATTTCTAAATGCTTAGTCTCATTTCAAATAAAAATTAAAACTAAATACAAATTTTGCCTACCAAATTGGCAAGCGATATACATGCTCTTGCACAGAACAATGGTGTAAAAATAAATCTATTACAGCCTTCCTCGAATAATTATAAAAAGCAAAGAAGATATATTACCATGATTTGAAAACAAACAAAAATCCCCCAAATAAAACCTAATCATGTTCTTTATAGCTCTGTAAATTACTATGAATTCCAAATAAACAATGTACGGTGAAAAAGGGAAAATACAGACATATGTATTCATGAATGAAATCAAATGAGATTATTGAAAATAATCAATCCAGCCACAGACCAAAACCATATATTAATATCTATGTTCTCAATTATAGGAAACACTCGTATATAAAATATATCTCTTATACTTGGTGATATTACAGACTTAATACTCTCCTTACTCTTAAATATGATGTCATGTATTATTCTGAAAGCTTTCACTAAGGTCGAGGATGCAATTCAGGTACCAGATGTATTCTGTTAATATATGGACTATGTATATTCATATATTGTGTTAATATATGAACTCATATATATTCATATATCACATTTGTGTTTTGCTCCATATGTGCTTTTACTACAAAAATATGTATTCATATATCTCTATTTTTAGTCAATTTTTAAACTAAAAATATTTACTTTTGATATATTCATGTAATTGTAATCTATTATCTAATTATATGTGTATAGGCAGAGTTTTCAATAATACTGGCAAATCTGTTCTTCATTGACCTTACTGAAAATCTCTTCATTTGAGTAGGTTCCTCCTGCATAAGATTATTATCTTTCATTATAAAATTCGCAGAAATTTCATCAAAAATAAGGAATAGATACTTGACTCTCAGTACTTTGACATCTTTTAAGATGATCCTTTGATTATTATTTTTAATATGTTTAAATGAGTTTTTAAAAAAATGTTCTCTAAAGTTAATCATTGCCTGCTTTCCTGGAGTAAATCTGACCTTATGAGGATGTTTTACTTTTTCAATAAATTGCTGATTTTGACTTGGTAGTGTTTTATCCAGTATTTTACACATATGTTCATGACTGAGAGTTTGGCAGACAGGAACAGATTAGACAGATGCAGATAGACATTGTTTGCACACCTCCTTGTTTGGGCTTCTTCTGCTAGTTTCATAACATCATATAACATTTTTGGAAAATGCATTTTTTCCTGATGTTCTGTCACTGTTTAAAATAACAGAAATGGGTAATGGGGCTACTGCTAATGGGTACAATGTTTCTTTTAAGGAGGATGAAAATTTTCTAAAATTAGCTTATGGAGATATTTGCACAACTGTGTAAATATAAAACCATAGAATCGTACACTTTAAACATGTGAACTTTATGGTATATAAATTACATTTCAATAAGGTTGTTTTAAAAAGTATCATTTCTCATAAATTTAATACTCTCATCCATACAAATGTCTTTTCCTAGTGATTTTCTTATTGAATTTTCAATTTGTATAAAATTTTACCAATTTGATATATTTTGTTCATCTGTAGCTGTCTTTTATCTCTTTCCTAATATGAATCTTGCCTTTCTGTCTTTGTTTATATTTAAAAAGATTTCTTTAGTAGCCCTTTCAAGTACACTTTCTTCCAGTTTACCTGAGGTGAGTTTCCATTTCACTAAGTTTTTTTCTAATTATTTCCTAATTTTTATTTATGTTGGATTATCCTGTTCTTTCTCTAGCTTCTGGCTTAAATTTGCATGTGTAGGAAAAAATAATGAAAAGAAATGGATTAAATTAAAACTATGGTGTAGTGGGCTTATTGGTGATTCCAATTTTTACCATCAACTTTTCTATATTTCAGATGTTATCTAGAATCAGCGTGCATCACTGTTATAAATAAAAAAAGAACCACTATATTTAGAAATATCATTTATATGAAAATAGAATAGGTTGGTAGAAGAATGCACAGGAGGGCATTTGATCATAGGTAACTTTCAAAATATTTGTGACATGGCAGTTTAAGTGAACCTGTGTTAAAATGCAAATCCACTATTTTTCATTATCAGGTAATGTTTGCATAATGTGTACTCTTACTCTGTTCTTAATTCAACCATGATTATAAGAAAATTTTGTCTTCTATATTCCTTAGATACATATGCATAAACATATAAATTATGTCTTTTATTATCAAAATAAGATCCACAAAAAGATTTTTAAAATTTCATTTAGAAGTGCATTTGCCTCCAAGAAGGAATCAATCATGTTTTCAAATGCTATTCCTAAAAAAGGTGACATCATTAAACATAAAGTATGAAGGTTTCACGTAGGGGAGAACTTTTAAAATTTTAACTGAGGAATTCCTGTGAAGTCTGGAGAGGAGAGCATGACTTGTACTGTGGCCCAAATCGATTCCTCCATATTTTTATTGAGTTGAAGATATCAGAATATATGAAAGGCAGACCATTCAAGATCCTGAGAAGTTGTCAGAGAACAGCAATTTTTCTTGGGAAGATTAATGGATCTCCTGGTTTGAATGTGTGATTTCTCTGCCAGATGGTTCCTCATCTGTTCCTTCAGCCTTCACCCATTTCCCATATCTGCCTTCAATAGTCCCATATGGTTCCACACTCACAAGTTGGGTATGGATTGAGGATGGAGATATTTGGGGACATTACTATGTAATTTTACCAAAAGTCACTAGTTTACATGTATTTGTATCATAATGTCCATGTATCAAAAGGGCTGCTTTCAAGTAGTCACCACAAACAAAAAGGGATCTGACATTACAATATCAATATTAAAATAAGACTGTAGGTGATTGATGCAATCTTCTAGGTGAGAAATGAGGAGGACTAATCTAAGGTCACAGTGACACAAGTGTCAGAACAGGAATTAGTGTTGAGAACAAGGAAAACCTAACAGGTTTGGTAATGGCTTAGAGATCATACTGTCTATGATGGGCTAGATATCAAGGTCAATGATGCCTAACAGGTTTCTGTCTTAGAAACAGTTTCTCTGAAAATTGTATTTATATCAAACATTATAAGTGTCGAAACGAACAGTAGACATAAAATAGTAAGATCAATTACACAATGTTTGAGTTTACATAGGGAGTGTGGGTTGAAGTGACTGGTAGATATACAGATACAGAGTCTGGAGATCAGGAGAGTATTATGGACTGGAAATATGAACACAGTCTAATCAAAACACTGTCATGAGTGAAGTTGTCAGGGTAGGCTAGCTCAGCCATGGAGAATGAATAGAGTGAGAAGAAAAATTCCAAGTGGAAATCTTGGGAAATACAAAAGAGGACTTTGAAGCAGACACAGAGATTGCAGAGTAGAAATAGAAAGGTATGTTTTCCTTTGTTCTTTATTTTTTCTCCTATCAATCTTTCTTTTGTGACATCTCTGGGAGACCACATATATGCTCTTAAGAGCAAGGACTCTATCTTACTTTTCTTGATTTCACAGCACTGAGCTAAGTGCTTCCATTTCAATATGGGTGTGTTGAAACTGCTGACAGATATTAATCTCTTCCTTTAAATTTCAAGTTAATTTCACTCAAGATTCTTAAGAGGGTTTTGTGGAACCCTCTCAAATGTGGAACCCTGCTCAAATTCTTAAAATTAAATAAAGATTCTAGATAAAGTATTTTGGAAAATATTGTATATTATTTCACTTTTTGGAGAATTCTTAATATACATTAGCATAGAAAAATCTCAGAGAAAGTCCAAATCATTTAAGATTTTGAAGCAATGCGTAGTAGTATCTTATAGTACAAGTTAGAAAATTATAAACTTTTTGAACACCTAAAAAAGTATTTTTAGTTTGTCCTTCATGGAAAGTCTCAAGACATTTACTTGACTTTCTCCCACCAACTGATCTACATTTTGATTAATTTTGTATTCCCATGGAGGGCTTCCTAGTTTCATTTTTTTTTGTTTGTTCTTCTCACATTATTCTTGCACAGGCAGTATATATTCTTACACCTCCTACCTCCTACTGTTTCTCAATACCAAATGAGTTTAACATCTAGACTTCATCTCAAGATCCCTTATGTTTCACCCCAGTGAAGAAATTTTCATGCTCTGCCATGCCAAATCTAAATCAAAATCAAAACAGATTGCTTTCTTCATGTCTTCACACTAAGCCTTTGTCTTAGTCTTCGTAGCCCCGTAATTGAAGTTGTGTTCCTATGTGATAGTAAACATGGCAGCTCTCTGTTCTTGCAAAGAAAAGGACTTTGGAAAAATGCCTTGGTGCCTAATCACCTTAAGTTTTCTCTTGATTCAAGAGGATCTTGTCTTTTCTTTGAAGTTTCTATTTAATCTAATTCTGAGTTTTAAGAACTTAGAAGGCTTTTGAGAGCTCAATTTTTATTTAGCTTTTGTTTAATTTTGCCAGTGTTTATATTGCCAATGTTTTGGGGTTATTTCCATAGTTTGGATGAGAAAGGGACACACAACTTTTAATCTGTCATATATGGGGCTATTGTGTGTACTTCAATCCTTTAACTCTGATTCAGAATGCAGTGAAATCCTTTTTGTTTTAGAAGGCAGAGAATCTACAATCAGTGTTCATTTTTTTTTAATTTGTTGAATGCCTGGTCCTGGGAACATGAAGATGAATATAATACTAATAACACAAAATATAAAATGTCAGTATCATTTTTTGGACATACTGTGTTCAACTTAGAGCTAAACACTATTAGATCATTTTTCAAGAGTAGATCTGTAACATCTGTAAGGACATTAATTGCCTGACTTTAGTTTGTTGATCTCAAAAAACAAAACAAAAGAAAAGAAAAAACAGGAGTGAGCATGTGTGTTTTTCCTCTCTCACTGACTGAAATATTTCCAGAATAATGATTATGCTGTTCATGCTGCTGCTGCTTCTAATGATATATACTTATTGATATTTTCTTTTAAAGTGCCAGAAAGCAAGTTTTTATACAAAATGAAATGCATAAATCTTAAGTGTGCATTTACTGAGTTTTGACAAATGCATATACTGTGTAACCTAAACTCCAATCAAGATACAGATCCCAAACAACTTTTTAACAACCCACTTTACAGGTCTCTATAAACAGTATTGCATCTGCCCTTGGGACATACTACTTGACATACACTTCTTTACTTTTGGCCTCTGGGTCCTAACAAAGGAGGATGATTTTGACATCCAGTTATTGTGGTAATTTGGCAAAATTAATTTATAGTACAGTTCTGGCTCCATATAATGTGCTGTAAACTTTATAGACATTTCTACATTTAAGAATGACAGAAGTATTATCAGAGACATATATACCGAATAGAGACAAAGTATTTCTTTGGGGTTAAAGAACTCAATCCTTTGGAGTAGTTTAATAAGTAGCAACGGATTGAATACTTGGATAGTAATGTTTACTATTTCTTACTTAGAATGTATTAGTAATGTACATTGGTAAGATTTTTATATGTTTATTTTTTAAACAATATTTCTATTATTGGAATAAAATAACATAATGGATATGTACACATATTCAAATAATATGTAAAATAACTGGAAGCTAATTATAGGTAAACATAAGAAATATCACAACCTCTAGATTTAAATGGCTCAAAATCAAAACACTAAAAATAAAAACACTGTCCTTTTTTCCTTCAAAGAACAGATACTTCTGGCTTAAAGAACAAGGAGAAAATTTAGTATAATTGCAGTGTACTTGTCAGTGATACTTGATGTTATAGAAAAATAGCTACATCAACCCTTCAAAACCAAAACATATAAAAATTATTTTGGTAAAAAATGAACAAACAAAAACAAAAACAAAACAACCTTGCCCCTTTTCACCCCCTACTATGTTGCCAAAAGAACTTATTCAGCAAAGAACTATTTTATCACTTTAAATCAGAAAATCAAAATGAGCAAAAAGCAAACTACTTGAGAATATAAAGTGGAAGTTACTTTGTTCTGTAACAGATTTAATTTTATCCTTGACTGCTAATGGGCAATAAGTTCTAGCTAAGAGTTGATCGTTGGGGGGGGGCATTGTTCACATTTGCTCATCATTCAAGATCCATATATACTAATGCATGATGGTGGTCCATACAAACATAAAGTCATTTCAATTCCAGAAGGTGGCATGAGATGTAGTGAACAATACAGATAAACTCTAAATTGATTTGGCTTTGGTTCAAGGTCTCTGAACAGAACTGAACTCTGCCTTCAAACCCATAGAGAGAACAGCTCGCGAAAAAGGTGGATTCCAATGAGCTTTTCTTGAATGAGAATTATTAATTTCAGTCACAGAGAATTTTTTAAGCAGAGCTTCCTCAAGAAATAAAGATCATTCATAACCTACATTGTCAGAAAAAGAAAATTTTCTGACTCTGTTAGCATAAGTAACTAAACCACATAGAAATGAGATATAGTACAGTAGTTCTAGTTTTATGTACTATTTTTATTCACCTGACATGTTGAGTGGGAAACAAGCCTACTGCTCATATCTTGGAGTACAGCCCTTACTCAATAAAACTCATAATTTAGAGAGGTCCCATTTGTTAACCATTTCATTTATTTTACCCCGCTTCTTTTTTCCATTTTGAAAATGACATTCATTTTTTTTCATTATCATTTTAGATGTAGTAAGAAAAATAGTGGGCATAATATAAGACTGCTCTTTGGATGCATATTTTATTATCTATTTTATTAAGTTTAAATTTAAATTCAGTTAGTTAACATACAGCATAATATTAGCTTCAGGTGTACAATACAGTGATTCACACTTCTACACATCACCGGGGGCTCACGAGTGCCCTTTCTAATCCCCATCACCTATTTCACCCTTTTCCCCCCCTCCCCTCCCTTCTGGTAAACATGCGTTTGTTCTCTATGGTTAAGAGTCTGGTTTTTTGTTTTGGTGGTGTTGTTTGTTTTTTGGCTTGCCTCTTTCTTGTTTATTTCCCTTTGTTTTGTTTCTTAAATTCCACATGAGTGAAATCATCTGGTATTTGTTTTCTAACCAACTTATTTTGCTTAGCAGCGTACTCTCTAGCTCCGTCCACATAGCTATAAATGGCAAGATTTCATTCTTTTTTATGGTTGAGTAATATTCCTGTGTATGTGTGTGCATATATACTACATCTTCTGTCTTCATTTATCAGACAATGGACTCTTGTGCTATTTTTGTAGTTTGGCTATTATAATAATACTGCTGTAAACATCGGGGTGCCTGTACCCCTTCGAATTAGTATTTTTGAATTCTTTGGGTAAATACCTCATACTGCAATTATCTATTGTAAATGTTTGCTTCTAAATTTCATTTATGATGCTGGGACTGACTTCACTTTCAGTACTTTGTAATTTGAAAATGTATAGAATTTATCAATTCTATATTGATAAAATATAAAAAGAAATAAAACCAAGAAATAATAATTCCTAGAAAAATCATGGAAATAATAAAAGGTATAGAGATTATGCCATGTGAAAAGGAAAACTGAGGATCTTTTGTATTTTTTCTAAAGAAAGCTGTGACTGGTCACCCCTTTCCACAGGGAAGTTTGTATATATTTGCCTGAATACATGATAAATCTTACACATAATAGGTATTTCTGAAGATTATAATTATTGTTAATTTTAAGAACTTTTGTTGGTGAAATTTGACAAACATAAAAGAGGAAAGCATGGAGATTTTCTTTCAATATAATACACAGTATTACTTGGCAGAGCTTAAAATGAATATTTCACACATTTATATAAAACTTTTGTAAATATATATATTTATATAATTTATATATCTTAATTATAGCAGAATGGCCCATTATATGAAATCATTCAAGTCACTTTGATAGCTCTGATTCTACAGTTCTTGCTTGGTGTATTTGCTTTTTAGTATTTGATTTTAAAAATGACATTTTCATTTTAATAATTATGAATTATTACTTAAATGGATTATAGCATTTTTATGTTCAGTATGAAGAAAATAATAGCAATAACAATAATTTATTTTTCTTTTTGGATTTTTTAAACAAAAAATCATTTCACATTATCAACAAAGAATTATAAATAGAACACAAAAATTTTCACAAAGACTTTTATGCCCTGTAGCCTGGAGGCAGGCTTAAATGCTAAATTGCTATATCGATTATAGAAAAGAATAGACGCTCAAAGGTTGGCTGTCTGGGGCTGCCCTATCAGAACATGATTAATTTTATCCAGTCGGAGGGTTGGCGAGTTCACCATGTGTAAAAAAAGAATTCCTTTCAAACTCTGCTATTTTATTCCCAGCAGCTCATCTTTGAGTTTGTCTGGTGATATCAGCAAGTCACTGAAGGAGACTGGTCTTCCTTCCACATTTGCCTCTAGTGACTAAGATAGCTGAGAATAAGCCGGTAGAAATTCCCCAAGTGTCAGCATTAACTTTCAGGACTCATCATCAGGTCATTTTCCAAATAGCAGACAATTGTGAGTAATGTCACTCAAACAAACAAAATCTTTCCTTAGAATTAAATTTCCCTATAAGCACTTAGAACTAGTACCCCTTCTTTGACTGATTCCATTTTATGCTTATTATTATTTTAGGCCATCTACCTCTCCTCTTTCTTCCTTGAGAAATCACAACTCATTTTTATTCACACTAACATTTTCCTATCAATCTAAATGCTTTCTTATTTTCTCATTAAAAAAAAAAAAAAAACCACTAACATCAGTTTATGTCTCCCTGGAGGTAAATATACCTAGGATCATCAAGCTAGATTATCTTTGAAATGAGAATTTATAGACTTACAATGAAAAATTACATTGTTTTCCCTCTCCATTTACATAAAGAAAAAAATTTCATGATCGGATAATCCTAAAACAAATTTTTAAAAATGTTTGAATGATAAGGAAGTGAAATTTCCTTCAAGTTGGTGATTTCAGCTCACAAATGTAACCTTCCTCCTAAAAGTTCATTAATTGATTTTTTAAAAAAAGGATTAAAAAAGTAAAATCTGCTTCAGTACTAGGGAAACATAAAATTTGTGAGGAACTTCTCTAATAGAACCAAGCAGAAGGGAGAACCAAATAACTTACTCATTATTCAACACATGGGTCACAAACAAAACAAAATAAAACAAAAACAAAAAAACACAAACCTTTAGATGTGAGATGGATATAAGCTGAGAAAAAAAAAAGAACAGAAGATAAAAAAACTTAACAACAGTAAGTACAAATACTATCACTTAAGAAATATAGATATTTCCCATTGTTCTACTGTTCTATTCTGGTAAGAGGGTAAATTTAAATGTTTCTTGAGCACTGATGAGCTATTTATGAGACGACCCCAGAAATGAGTCTTTAGTTATAAAAATGTTAAGAAAACACTGTTTTATGAAATGTCAATGTATTTCCCAAGAGTCTCTGTGGCTGTAGAAACTGAGTTTTTCCCCAGGTTTTAGTACCTTGCAAACACCTGTTTACTCTTTAACACCACAACCACGACATGTGGTTATGGGAATGCTAAGCAAGGCTATCAAGGGAACCCAACTTTATGAAAAACTGAGGTAAACCTAGCATACCTTTCTTCCAATCCAGCTTGGGTATAACTGATTATTGTCATTAGTCAATATGGCCAAGTAACTTGCTTATCTCTACTTGAATACATGTTTACTGCACCAAAAGTACTTCTGTCTGACATTTTGGAATTTAAGTTTGGTAATCTAGGTTAAAAAAAAAAAAGGCCAACCAAAACACTCGGCAACCTAAGAATAGCTCATATTTTCATATGGATAAAGGAACTGATACATCTAGAGCTTTAAATACACATACGAGCTGCATTTTTATGTGGCAAAGTAAATTGCAGTTTGTCTGAAAGAGAACACTGGAGTGGGGTGTCTGGTGGCGCAGTCCTTTAGGCATCCTATTCCTAGTTTCATTTGGGTCAGGAGCTCAGGGTCCTCAGATTGAGCTGCAAGCCCTCCCTCCCCTCCAACCTCTAGGCCAAGATTGGACCTGCGGCTCCCGGCTTAGCTCTGAGTCCTCCTTCTTCCCCCCTTGTCTCCCCCCCAGCTCATGCTCACAGGCCTGCTTGCTCTCTCTCACAAGCTCTCTCTCTCTAAAATAAATAAATAAAATCTTAGAAGAAAAAAAAAAAACACACTGGAGAGTGTTAAGTCAATTAAAAAATATATGGAATCAGTCTTAGCACCGCTTTGGAGGTTGATCAAGTAAAATACATTGAAAAAGACAAATTTAAATAAATTTTAGTTAGTTAAAAAAAAAATGAAAAGGCAAACTATCACCTGATACTAAGGTGTCCATATAAATTTTTTACCCTTTTCCTGATGAGAGTTCTAGGAAGTTCTTTTTTTTTTTTTAAGATTTTATTTATTTATTTGACACAGAGAGAGAGAGAGAGAGAGAGATCACAAGTAGGCAGAGAGGCAGGCAGAGAGAGAAGAGGAAACAGGCTCCCTGCTGAGCAGAGAGCCCAATGCGGGGCTTGACCCCAGGACTCTGAGATCATGACCTGAGCCGAAGGCAGAGGCTTTAACCCACTGAGCCACCCAGGTGCCCTAGGAGGTTCTTTTAATCATTATACTGGGGAAATAAGAATTAACTTGGACTATCCAAAGCAAACCAGGATATATGGCCTACCTATTTAATAGGAAACATAAAGTTAGCAAATTTTTTCTCCTATATAATTAGTAAGAATAAATTGATGAAAGAGGTACTGAATCTGGGGCAAAAAATCATTTTAGAGACTCTAAATATATTTGTAACATGTATTAAACAAATAGGCTTTCAAAGTAATAATGTATCTTCTAAGAAGCTATAAAAGTATTTTCACCTTAAACTCATAATTTAATAGTTTCAATAGTTGTTGGTGAAAATAGCTTATGAATTATTATTCCCATGCCACACACAAAGAACCCAGGGAGGAAAAAAATATGTAGGTTCAAATGCTCATTCAGATATTTGGTAACTGAACAAGGCAGGGCTAGAACACTTTATACTTAAATTGACATTTCCTACCACATCATACTCTAAAAACATTTTTATCTGGGAACTTATTAATTTTTATAAATGGAACTAGCAATAAACACAGGGAATATAAATCTACAAATCCATTGTTATAGTGCACATTATTAAAGTACAGATATTGAGTCTACTGGAAACTATGGTGTAGGTTTTAAGACCATGGACTTAGGCAGGTCTAGATTTGACCTTGTTACTATCACTCCAGTTGTGTGATCTATACCCATAGGTCATATAATTTACCCAACCTCAGACTGACATCAGTTTAATGGAAATAATCAAGGCATTTACTCATAAGATTGTGGTAATAATGAAATGATGAACTCAAAGTGAGCAAAAACACAGGGTCAGACACACTGTAAATGTGTCACTAAACATGTATGCTTATTAGCCAATATTATGTAATAAGTACATATTACACCATTTATTATTCTCCTTTTGATTGAAATATAACATGCAAAGCATGGGAATGTAAAACCCTCTGAGAGTAATAAAGGAGAACCTAAAGAATTGGAGGGATGCATTTTTCATGAATTGGGACACTCATTAAAATGCAAAGAACTAAGAACTGTGAAGACAATCTTTACTAAAGATAATGAAGTTAGAGAACTTAGACATCTGATATAAAGATGTATAAACAGAATACAGTGCAGAGACTGACCCACAAATAATCATTTGATTAGAAGTAAATATGCCACTGAAATAAAGTGAGAAAATAATGTATATATGGTAAATGGGATTGGACCAATTGAATGAGGTTAAAAATATAAACCTTGATCTCTTATTTATAGGACACAAAAAATGAATTATATATGGATTTATAGGCAAATATGTGTAACTTAAAGAAACCTAAAAAAGAGCATAGAATATATTCATGATCTTGAATGGGCAAGGACATTCTTCAAAAACAATATCCATAAAGGAAAATTATGATGAATTAGACCTCATTAAAATTAAGAACTTCTGTTCATGAAAAGACACCATTAGGAAATATTAACAATATAATTCATATCTAAAATAAGAAAAAAGTAGAAACTCCAATAATGTTGAGCAAAATGAACTTAATAAGCATACCACCAAAAAAGAATATTCAAATAACCAATGTATTAACTTTATATTCATGTAATACATCGATGTTTTTGTTTCTCGAATTGCATCTTTTTATTACATCTAAATTTAGACTTTTAAATTATTATTTTCTCCATAAAAATAATATATTTGCTACATACTATTTCAAAAACACTGGAAAGTCATACATAGATACAAAACCATCCATAATGGCCTACCCTGCCAAAGACCATGGTAATTCACTGGAGATTCAACATCTACATTTTCGTGTACCACCTTCCAGGCATTTAAGAAATATTTAAAATATATACTTGTGATCACTAACAAATTTTTATCATGTTTTATTTTGTAATCAATGTTATGACCTCAGGATTTCTCTATAGTATCCTATAATCTCCAGAAATATTATTTTAGTAATGCCATAATGCACCATAAGCATATGTCCTTATTTATTTGAATCTTCATCTACTATTTCTTTTTTTTTTTTTTTTTGAGAGAGAGAGAGAGAGAGAGGGGACACAAAGACTGTGCAGGGGGGGAAGCGCAGAGTCAGAAGGAGAGAATCTCAAGCAGACTCCCTGCTGAGCAGAAATACCCTCCAACCATGGGGCTTGGTCTCAGGACCCTGAGATCATAACCTGAGCCCAAATCAAGAGTCAGACACTGATGGGCGCCTGGGTGGCTCAGTGGGTTAAAGCCTCTGCTTTCGGCTCAGGTCATGATCTCAGGGTCCTGGGATCGAGGCCCGCATCGGGCTCCCTGCTCAGCGGGGAGCCTGCTTCCCCCTCTCTCTGTCTGCCTGCCTCTCTGCCTCCTTGTGATCTCTCTCCCTCTGTGAAATTNCTGGGCGCCTGGGTGGCTCAGTGGGTTAAAGCCTCTGCTTTCAGCTCAGGTCATGATCTCAGCGTCCTGGGATCGAGGCCCGCATCGGGCTCTCTGCTCAGCGGGGAGCCTGCTTCCTCCTCTCCCTGTCTCTCTGCCTGCCTCTCTGCCTACTTGTAATCTCTCTCTCTGTGTCAAATAAATCAATTAAGTCTTTAAAAAAAAAAAAAAGACACTTAACCAACTGAGCCACCCAGGTGCCCCTCTTCATTTATTTCTAATATAGGATCCCAAAGTTTTCATGAGTGTTTGTACAAGTCTCTACCTTTATATTTTAAAACCAGCTTATCTGATCTAATGTCTGAAGAGAGTTTCATGAGCTGGGATTCCCTACAGGCTACCTACTGTGCTTCATCTAACTGGACACAAGTAATCACTTCAGCATAGGCTTTTAAATAAAAGTCTTTTCTTCCACCAAACATATCTCCTTTTTTCCCCTGTAATCAATCAAATCTACTACTTTGAACTGGCCAAATTGCAAATGGTCTGGCCATTCCAAAAACAGGCTAAAAAAATCAACTAAATAAAGTACCCCACATGTTTGCAAATGTGTCAAATTTCATAGATAAAAATTACATCAACTTTAAATGCAGTTTTACATAGCATTACTAAATACCAATGAGAAGAAAGTAACTTGTATTTTCACAGCCCCATCACCAAACACTAGTATTTCTTTTGTGAAACAAATTACACTTTCTTTAATTCATAATTCCTGATTATATGTATTTACAGGACCACTCTTATCCATTTTTATATTCATCCTACATCCTACCACACACCTCATACAGTTAGGGAGACACTTAACCACCGTTATTGTGTGTATGTTAAAAGAAGAAGAGAAAATAGCTACCTAACACTTTTGCCTAAAATGGTTTTCTTCAACTAAGCTGTCATATTATTAGTGATGATGCTTTCCGTATTTGTATTGATTAATAGATATCAGCATGTAAGGAGTTTATTTTGTTTAATACGTGCCAACAAAACATTATTCTACACTTTCTAGAGTGTGACAAGGCCCCAATGATCTATAATCTATTACAAATTGAATATGAACATCAAAGCTATTTAATCTAAAATAGATGCTATTACATCCTTAAAAATACACTCTGGAAGAAAAGATGTTTCTACTATAATCTAGAAAATTCACCAAAGAGTATTACTATCAGTCATCTTTCAAAAACATTTTAATTTTGACTTTTTTGTTCCTTTGACTAAAGACTAAATTTACGCGGATGAATCAAAGAATTAAAGGACAGTAACTCATAGCCAGCTTTGACCTACACCCTTCCAAATATAGAAAGAGAAAACAATACAGAAAATGCCATACAAATGCCATATGGAAAGTAAGGGGCATACAGAGCTGCGAGTAACAATGTTGCTTAGACAGGGGAGGAAAACAGGCTGCACAAGAGGAAACCAAGGGAGGGACGGAAGGTGGAAGGAAGGAAGAAAGGAAGGAAGGAAGATAGAAAAGGAAGAGGCAGTGAAGGAAGAGAGGGAGGGATGGATGAAAGGCAAGAAGGGAGGAAGGAAAATGAATAGAAGCAAAGGGAAGGAGGGAGAGAAGGGGAGTGCGGAGCTGAAGGGAAGGAGGGGAAAAGCCAGAGAGAAGAGGAGATAATCCATTTTAAAATATAACGAAATGTGGTTGCTCTAAATAGACTCATTTGGGAAATAAGTTATTTGGTTAGTTAGCCTGGTATAATGGAATTAGCATCAGATTGGGAGTCGAAATATTTAGTTCTACTTCTAAATACATCACCAGCTGCCAATGTCATTTTAGACAAATATCCTAAGTCCCTTAATTTGAAAATCTGAACGTTCAGACTAGCATCTTTAAGGTCCCTTCCAGCCTCAAAATCCTATGCTTTCAAATATTTCCACAGTAGGGGGCAAATTAAGGAAAATAAGAAACAACTGAGACACTGTTGTCTTAAATCAGAGATATTTTGTCTTCATAATCGTCTGGACTTCTCAAATGCCTTCCTGTCCCACACATGCAAACTTTGTATATTAGGGTTTGCTTGGACTGTAGAGTTTGGAATGAGCTCCTCCCTCGGTGTGTCCGCAATGAGGCATGGCGATGGATAATATACTCATAGGCTGGCATGATTCTGACATTCATTACCAAAGATGTCGCTGTTTATGATATCTGCGGAGAGCTGTAACGCACTAGTACACCTAAGAGACTGGTTGTAAACTTATATTAGGCAATCAGGGAGATGATGATAAACACTACTTGAAAGAAGCTAGTGACATGAACATATTTTACCAGATGCCTGGAATACAAGAATTCAGATAAGCCTGTGCCTATGTTTAGCCCTGGCAGTAGAATTTATACTCTGTGAGTTGATAAAATCACATAAAAATCAAGACTCCTTGAAGAAGTCAGTTGTCTACTTTTACTGATCACTTGAGCTATATGGTGCAGTTAGAGCTGCCTTTGAAATGAAAAGTATTTATTTAAGCCACAGATAAAAAGGTTGTTTTCAGGAACCTTTCAACCACAATTTCAATTATTTCCTGGCACGATAAATTTTCTTTCACAGATACTTTGCCGACACCCTCCTGTAAATCAGTACTTGAAAAATGGCTTAATTTTTTAACTTTGAAATATGCATTCAGCTATTTGCATTTAAAAGATTGTGCACAAGTTGCTAAAACACAATGTAAATGAATACCTTTCCTCTTACTGCTTTGGAGATGGAATTTTAAATGTGATAGATCTTGGAACACCCTTAATTATAAGTCAAAAGCAGGGAGACCTAAATTTTTTTCAAAGCTAACAACTATAACATACCTTGGTACATGTTTTCTCTGATAAATATGCACAAAATAGATTTGGAAAATGCCAAGAGATAAGAACTTAAAAAGAATTATACGCACATACACATGCACACACAAATAAGCCTGCATAAAAAGGTAAAAATATTAAAATTTGGTATGTATTTTTACAGGTGTTTTTCTGATTAATATATATCAAATTTTGAAATAATATATATGTATATATTCATACATACACATATACACACACAGGCTTTTCTTTTTTTTTCTTTTATTAACTTTATACTAAGAGACTTTCATTAAATATTCTTTCAAACCAGGATATTAGGGATTATACCATATTACCCTTACAGATATGCTATAATTTAGTAATTTCCCTGCTTGAGAGCACTTATTTCAAATTCTTGTCATTATCAGTAATGCTAACATGAAAATCTTTGCTCATAAACTTTCTTTTATTCTCTGGTTCTTCCCTCAAGCAGGATACCTAGAATATAATTATAAGATCAAATGATATGCCCTTTCTCAGTACTATTGGTGTGAATTACTAGATTGCTTTCAGATCCGGTAGGTGTGTGAGAGGTCTCTAAATATTCTGCCCTCTCCAACAAAAAGTATGCTAATTTGGTTAAAAAATCATGTTCAAATTTGTTTTCTTTTTATTAGTAGTGGGGTTAACATTTACTTTTTATTGTTACATAATGTTTAGCTCATATATTTATATATCTGCATATGTTTGACATTTATGAAAACTATTGGAGATGTAGCTGGCATAAAAATTGGGTACTATGGTCAAATTATTTAAAAATGCTGTATTGTACTATTTTGCTTAAAGAATAATAAACACTGGTATATAAAAGATTCAGAGATAACACCCAGTAAATCAACTTATTGAACTTCATTTGGTACAAAGATAACCCAATGCATTTTAATGTTAGTCCCTTTTCCATATAGTAATTATAAATACCTGGTGATAATGCCAAAGAAAATCAGAGAGAGCCAAATACCATATGTCACTCATATTCAGAAACAAAATAAAAGAGCAAAGGAAAAAAAAGAGAAAGAGAGAGAGAGAGAAACAAAAAAACAGACTCAACTATTGAGAACAAATTGATGTTTACCAGAAGCGGGGGGAGGGGATGTGAGGATTAAGAAGTACACTTGTTCTGATGAGCACTGGATGATGTACACAATTGTTGGATCACTATATTGTACTCTGAAACTAATATAACACCATGTATTAACTACACAGGAATTAAAATTCTTTAAAAAGACAGAAAAAGATCCTGGTGAGCTAATGTCCATAAAAAACATTCTGGAAATTTCCCATTAAGTATATCAGCTCCTTGTCATATTTCTACAAATTTTCTCTCCCATACTTGCCTATTAATACATATTTGTTTAAAATACCAATGATTATCAATACTCCACTCTACTGACTACCCACTAGTCAGTCTTTCTACTGTCCTCACTCTTGCTATATTAATTACAAATTCCATACCTTTGCTCACTGGTTCTACGTCTAATACACAAGTGCTAGGAAATGTGGTATTTAAGTGTGAGATTTGGAAAGGACACAGTTGTTTTTCATGTTCATGTTATCAAAAGAAACTACCATTCATCTTCATGTGTTCATTCCCACTTTCCTTCAAGGCTTTTGTTGTTCTCTGAGGTAATAGATGAGTGGGGTTGTGTGTATATGTGTGTGTGTGTGTGTGTGTGTCTGTGTGTGTGTGTACATATGCATGATTAATAAAGGATATATAGGGAGGAAGTATGGGTTGACTGAAATTTTCTTCTGTTGAGTGTTCTCACTTTCTATCTTCACCCAGCACAGTACATTTCACTGGATAACTTCATTGTACCTGACAAATTGTTTTCATCTCTCCATTTCTCCATCACATGTCTGTAAGCAACTTAAAGACAGAGACAGATTTCCTTTCCTTCTCCCCCTTCATTCCTTTCTGCAGAACCTGCTCTCTCTAAAGCAATGCATGCCAGAAGATCCTCCCTGCCCACGTGTGCCTGGCTGGAGAAGAAGTGAACTCCTCACTCTGATCCAGGCAATCCACTTGCCAGTGAATAAAAATTCAATTTCTTGTCCTTAAGATATCATTGAAAAACTTAGAAACCAGAGTCAGTTATGAGTAGGAATTTGAAAAGACATTTAAAAATCCAAGCCTGAGACCATATCTTGGCAAACCGAAGCAGTGTACAGAGTTAAGTGATTGGCAAAGAGGACACAGATGAATTGAAGAGAGTGATTGGTTAGGAAAAAGAACAATTCAGACATGAAAAACATGAAGATCCAAGAAGGAATAATGAGGAGAGTAGCCACTAGTTCTCATTAACTTCCAGTTCCTCCCCTTGAGACACTCCGAGGTCCATCTATATTCCTGGTCATAGTAGTTCATGTGATTTCCCGGAAGTATTCAATAGCAACCTTTTGAAATGACTCTAATTAGAGTTTCTAATCTTTGCAATTTAATGAGTTTTGATTAGAACTCTACAATATCTTACCTGACATGGTAGCCTTTGTAGCACAGAAGGATTCAATCGAAGACTAATAACATGACTGAATGCATTGGTAGGTTTGGATGTTCAATTGAAAAACGAACATGGTGTATGTCCTTAAATCTCTGGACATGTATGTATTTCCGTATTCTCTCCTCCTCTAAAAATTATCTGTTATACTGTATATTTTTAGATTTATTTTCTGTTTTGTACTGTTCATGACTTATTTCACAACTGGAATGTACAACTCATTTTGAAATGTAATTATTATACTGCTTTATATCTAATTCATATTCTGTTTCCTCTACTGTTTGTAACTTCTGGGTGCAGGGAACACATCCTATTCTTATATTTTCCATATATTAAATGGCACTAAAAACTAACTGAATCTACAGTTCTGTGGTAAGGAGGGTCTGGAATTCTCTCACCTTACTAAAACTTCCCATTTTCTATCCATACAATTTGGTAATGATCCCATCTCCCAGTGAATGGTGTTATGAAACATACATAGATGTTACACGTGAAAAATGCAACCTCAGTCAGTAGTTGTTGCTGTTATGAGGCAGAACGCACATCAAAGAAGTGGTCACATGTTACCGCTCTTTCTCTCCCGACTTTCTTGTTGCTGTTCTCAGTCTGTTATTCCAGGCTTGAGAAAGAAGGAAAATGACAGGACAAAACTGCATTTCAAGGAAGCCAGACTTGTCCCTTAGTGTCAGCACTCAAGAAGTGCTGAGGAAAAAGGTTTGTTACAAAGAAAATTAATAACCCTGTTTTTACGATTGCAAATCTAATTTGTGTGTAAAGGTTTTATTGATAAGATAAGCAACGTCAATCTTATATGCTCACCGAACAGCATGAAAAATACGTGGGGGGTAGAGGAGAAGAGGGGAAGCAGGAGGAGGAGGGGAAGGAGAGGGGGAAGGAATTAAAAAGCGGAAGGGAGAAGGAAGAAAAAGGAAGACGGAAAGAGGAGGAGGAAGAGGGAGAAAAAGGAACATACTCTGTTCATAAAAATCATAATTTTCCATTAATTCTACTTTGCCCTATTTGGTATTTTTACTCTTATAAGGCGATGGCTTTAACACAAGAATATATTTCTTCTGATGGAAGTCTACCAGTGAGATCTTTTGAAATAAATATCTATCCCCTAGAATTGGTGTTTCTACTGAGCATATGTTTAGACAAGACTTGAAATTGAGAAGACAGCTATTTAGAGTTACTACTCAAATACTCTTCATATCTAAAAAATGTTTATAATAATACTCAAAACCATTGATGATGACTGGTTCCATCATAGCATGTTAGTTTCTTTCTTTCCACGTGGAGAGGTAACAGTGCAAGTAAATTTTCTCATAACAAATCACTCAAATAGTGTAAAGAAATATGTTTTGATGGAAAGTCTAATTAAGACAGAATGAGAAGATGTAGAAAAAAAGCAAAGATATTTGATAACACATCAAGATAAAATCACTACCTATTTTGTTTTAGACAAATGAACTTATGATATTAACACAATGGAATTAAACAAATGCCAGCGGTATTAGAGCACATAGTAAGGTAAGTAAGAGTGACAATTAAATTTAAATTTTATATATAATTTCAGCATGTAAATTTTATAAGAAATCTACCTTTAAAGCAAAATCATGCATATTAAAATCCTTTTATCTCTACTGGATTTTGCAGTGAAATTTAAAATAAATTCTTGGGATACAGTAAATATTAATACAGAATGGACAAAAAATTTTCATTTATAGTGAAGATGTCTTTTCTGATAAAGTAGCAATAATTATTTTCAATTTTGTCATAAAATGTGAATATCATATAGAAGGGATTATGCTAGTACATCCCAGAATAAATTAGTTCTAAAGAGGAGAGTGTCAGGTTAATTAACTTGCACTTTAGCATCTACCTAAACCCCACATTGTTCTGATAATTTATAACTTTGTCATATGTTCTTCATTATATAAAGGATTGGTACTTTAGACATAAATTGGTTTATTGGGATGCAAAGGAAAATGAAACAAGAATATTAAATAATCAGTCTTGAAAAAATAATAATTTGTGACTAATGAAGGGGTCTGGGTCTGAAACTCCCGTGAAAGTAACTGAGTTTTCATGTAGTTATATCATTTCCATAATTTTACAAATCCCTGGGTAATCCAGATTCAGAGAACAGAAGATGAAGAAGGGAGAGATTAGATCCTCGTGGGTTATTTATTTTTTTTGTTTTGTTTTGTTTGTCCTCTGATAGATGATGGAAGGAATTGGAGCAAGCCTGTAACAACTCTATTTGGGGTCCACACATGCGGAGGTTTGTTCCTTTGGGACTCAGTAACCTAGATTTAGGTATTGTACTCTTTGACACTAGTGACTATGTTTCATTAATCACGAACCATTTATCCTGCCTCATATTCCCCCTTTTCAATACCCAGATGTGTAACATCAAATGGTTTATTAAATGTCATCTCCTACCTCTAGAAAATAAGTTCAGTAAAAGCAGAGATTTGTTTTCTTCATTTAGATTATTACCAGTGCCTGGTTTATAGCTGGTGCATAATACATATTGACTGAATTAATGAATGCTAGATGAATGCATGAATTGTGTGTGTGAATGTCTTAATGAGGCTAAAGGGCTAACCCACAGCCTTGTGGATAGGAGTTTCCTCCAAAAGAAATTGCCATTTGTAGTATCATGTTGGAAACCATGTCATTTTTCAGGCAGTAGATGAGGACAGAGGAAACTGAGCAAAAGGAACATTCTCTTCTCCTGGAGAAGTCAGGCATGGGGTTTGATATAGAGGCCGGAGTCAATGACATAGAGGACGAGCCATCTGCCTTTAATAAAGGCAGTCCCAGAGTGAGAGAAAGAAGTAGCCACATAAAAATTTCTAAAGCGGATCTAGGAAGTTGGAAGAGTTGACAGGTAATTTAGTGTCACCGTACTATCCAATGTCCCAAATTTCATTACATTCAAATGAAAAATGTCAAACTGATCCCATTTGGGCCGTGGGAATGATAAACATAGTTTCTACCTATCCTTAGAGCCACATAATACACGAAAAATCTGTGTATCCTCCCTGCCATGAAACTAGAGTAGTGGCACTTGCCCTGATCACTAGGAGTGGACATCAGTACTAGCAGAAGGGCAGCCTTTGTTAATGACAGCGACAATCAAATCCTGCAATGGAAAAGGAGCAGAGGAAACCGGGAGACGGTTCTTTAATTCAAGCAAGGTAGAGGACACACAGGGCCATTAATTTCAGGAGAGATCTTGTAAGAGCGATCATAGTATCTGATCTGTGTATACACACCCCTATAAAAATATTAAAATATATTAATACATTTTTACTTTATGTAAACTAGGATAGAGTGTTTTAAAAAGTAGTGTTAATTTAATATCCAAGCACTTATTTTTTATTTATTATTACTTTTTCTTTAAATAGGTTCCTCGCCCACTTAGAGCCCAACATGGGGCTTAAATTCAAGATCTTGGATCAAGAGTTGGATGCTTAACTGATGGGCCACCCAGTCTCCCCAAAGCACCTGTTACTTAGCTTCAAATACCTAAAACCTCTGTTTCAACAATATCATTACTAAAGTTAATTTTTTATCAAATAGGTATGATTTTTTGAAGTTAAGACCCAACATGTGGATTATTCATGTGAATTTATAATTTGTGAGAATAGAATAAGAATATAAGCTTTGACTTCAGAAAAATCTGCCAAGTTCCAACATCTAGGATTTGCTATAACCAGAATGAAGAATTTTCTGCAATCATAATGGCAGCACACTGTCAGAATGTGCTTGGTATTTAGGTATGTATAATCTCTGCAGTAGTAGAGTAAAAGTACAAACTTTTGCCATAGGAAGGGTAACAATTCAAGGATTTCATCAGGAAGTGATAGGATCACATGTGCCTTTCAAGACATCACTCAGGAATCTATGTGGAGATCCTGGAAGACATTCAGAGAAAGATCATCAGTTATGTGGACAGTTTGTCAATGTTGATTGGAAAGATCTCGTAAGGATATGAAACAAGATATTAATAGGAAAGACACACAAAAGTGTATGGATATCTAAATTATAAGAATGAATGAATGGGTAGCATTTATTCACACATAAAAGCATGTGACAATAGTGCCTGCATAAGTAGGAGAAAAAACATGACCCACGTATTTGGTCCAAACTATAAATCTTCAACAGCGGAATTAATGCCTTTGGTCTCACAAACACTTTTCCTCCTGGGTACACAGATGCTGTCCATTTTCCAGGTTTCCATGTGGTTGTCTAAGGCCACAGGAATGAATTCTACCCAATAGAATTGGATGGAAATAAGTACTCCATTTTTGTACTTGGCTGCCTCCAGAAAATACAGTGAACGGAACCCTTTAAAGGATGGATAGAAGAGTCACTAGTTGGGTCCTTGAATAAATGCAGATAGCTCAGCCCCTCCTCCAACCTGCCCTCACTCCACATGACTAAACTGGACTCAAGTTGGGGGTGGGGGGGCGGCAGCCGGGAGGGCACTTTTTTTGTGTTGAAGCCTCTAAAATTGTATTCTGTGTTTTATTTTACTTAATCTACTTCTCTAAAGTTGCTAAGTGTTCTTCAAATTCCCTAATGATTAGAGATTAGATATGAATTTTAGAACACTGCTACACATTATTTGTAATATATTATCAATCTTTAATGCCTAATTGACCATCTAGTTTTTATTACATGGTATGGATTTACTTTTTAATTACTTTTTTGTTGTTTTTATGAAATTCTGAGTTAAAAAAATCATTTTTTATATCACTTAGGAATATTTGAATAAGGTGAAATCCAGCTGAGAACTGTGATCAGAATTCTAGAGGCTGAAGTGGGCAGAGCAGCTAAACAGCAGGTTACTTGTCGGCTAGTTATATTCCTGCACTATATTAAGTCACCTCGAGACGGTTACTATTCTTTTTCAGGTATTTTTGTAATTTGATTATATTTGTTGCTGGTTTTATTAAAATTCTTCCATTATCTGTAATCTTGATGTTTAAAAATATTTTATTGTAAGACCCTACACAATATACCATAGTAACTCTTTTCCTGGGTATGTTCATGTTTGAGGTCATCGTTTGCTGCAGACGATTTACAATCTTTGATTAATCTTAACATGAAGGCTGTTTTAATAGATCCAGTTCGGATCCATCCTAATTGCTATCCTGATTCCTTGCAAATTATTGGTTAAAGTAAGACTCCTTGGACTGAGAATTTTAAACTATTACACACAAAGGTAAAATTCCAACTGTTAAGTAACCCAATCTGCATCACACATATTTTATTAAGTATTCTAAAAATCAAGTGTCACTTCGTCTTGAATTTCTTATTTTCAAGAATATGCAACTATAATTGGCAGAGAATAATTTGCAGAATTAACAGTGGTACAGTAATAATTCAATACATACCACTGAAACTAAAATTTACTTCATTAGATTTTCACCTGCTATCATACAAAAAGTACAAGTTGTAAGCTTCCTAATTACTAACAAGTGCGTATTTCAAGTAAATAGTCTAGCCCTGTTTCGTAAAAATTTTATAAAGCATGTGTACCCTATTAAATAGAATTATTTTAATGATATATTTGAAATACCACTAAAAAAGAGATGTCTTTCAACTGTATTTGCTTAAGGAACACCTACCACATACATTATCTTATTAAATTAAATTTAAAGGGGCACCTGGGAGGCTTAGTCGGTTAAACATCTGACTTTTGATTTTGGCGCAGGTCATGATCTCAGGGTTGTGAGGTCAAGAGCCTGCTTAAGATTTTCACTCTACTCCTCCTGCCTCTATCTCAAAAAAATAAAATAAATAAAATAAAATAAAATTTTATGTTACATTTTTTAAAGTTCCTTTCCTTAGCATACACATTAAGCATTTACATAAGATGGAAAGTCAATTCAGTATTCTGTTACATCACTTCATCAAGAAATATGGACTTCAATATATTCTTTAAATTTTGCTGGGTCCAAAAATGCTTATTTAATGCCAATAGTTACTTTATCATTTAGAGACAGAGATACTAGTAATTAATGGACTTTATCCCACAGGGGAAAAAAAAGAAATCTGTAATTGAAATTCTGGATTATCATAAAAATGGACTCAATATAGAGTTCTACAAGGTTTCTTTCATTAAGTAATTATGTAAGCTAAGCCAATTTTTACTCTAATTGGTAATGACGTAGATCAGTCAATAGGAACTAACTGCCAAAAATTCTCTCTTCCAAAGTTTATAAAAATGTGGCCAAATGCTAATAATTCCTGGAAATATTAAGAAATCAGAAAGAGTAAGAATAGGTGGCAGATTTAGTATAGCACTCCCAACTAAAATGTATGATTTTTATAGTTTCTGCAAAATCTCAAAATTGAGCATAGAACCCTCCTTCATTGATTGGTATCTTGGTGTTTAAC
This sequence comes from Ailurus styani, assembly GCA_002007465.1. Lineage (NCBI taxonomy): Eukaryota > Metazoa > Chordata > Mammalia > Carnivora > Ailuridae > Ailurus > Ailurus styani. The sequence goes on from LNAC01000006.1 coordinate 10,479,268, forward strand.
TCTCTATCGGTTAACTTTCTTGGAATTCATGGACATTTTGAGTTAACTCAATGTTTTTCCTAAGTTTCAAATTAAAATAGCAATCAATAAGAATTTAATTTTTAAACACAAAATTACCATTGAATCAATTGATTCTGAAATAGCAGTGGTCACCATCTTCTGGCAGTTTATCATTTCCATTAAATTTAGAGGAAAAATTACTTACAGCACAGCTAAATCATATTGAAACATGTTCTTTGGCCAGGTTTCCCCCCAATTTGTGGCTTGAAATTAGTAATCTTCTTCATATTCAAGAAGCTAAACTAGGCCTTATCAATCAAATTTGAGAAAAATCTAGTAATTTAGCCTTATTGAAGTAATGTACATGAATACTTGAAGATCTTAGCAGGAGCGATTTTAGTGTTCTGATGGAAGTGGCTGCAACACGTTCTGTTGAAGATAATGGTACTGAGATAGCAAGTTTATAAACTGAGCTGTTTTCTCTCCTTCAAGCAAAATCACAGAAGAGCTGTGAATAACTGCTGTCTCCACCTCTTTTCCCACCACTCATTTTCCTTATATCCACTCCACCTAAGGTCTCCTGCTTACCACTCAAATAATTCTGCTCTTCCCAAGCTCTCCAATGACCTGCATGTTCGCAGATGCAAACATCAGTCCTTAGTCCCCATTTTAATTGTTCTCTCTATAGCATTCAACGTGACTGACTCTTTCCTCCTGAATCTTACTTTACTACTGACTTCTACATTGTATCTCCTGACTTTGTCTCATTTTGCTGGCTTTTCCTCTTCCAGTGGACCTGCAAATGTGGTAGTTCCCTGTCTTAATCTGCTCAAGTTCTGTAACAAAACCATAGACGGAGTGGCTTAAACAACAAACATTCATTTATCATAATTTTGTATCTGAAAGTTCCCAGATAAGAGGGCCAGTGTGGCGAAGTTCGGGTGAGAGCCCTCTTCCTAGTTTTCCTCACACGGTAGAGAGAGAGAAAGAGGAGAGAGAGGGCTCTTCTTTCTTATAAGGGCACTCATTTCATCATGAGGGCTCTGCCTTCATGATATAATTACCTCCTCAAGGATCCACTTTCAAATGCCATCATGTTAACTATTCAAAATGTGAATTTAGGGAGGGTGGAGTTTACAAACATTAAGTCCATAACATGTCATGCTCTGGACGTCTCTTTGTTTTCTCTGCTGGCATTGTCTTTTCACACAATTGCATCTACTCCAGGGATCTTTATGTTTAAAAGTTTAATCTAAATTTTTAAGTGTAGCCCTGACCATTTACTTAACTCTAGAATTATACACCTAATTGCCTTAAATGTAACAAAGCCAAACAGATCTCTGGTTATGTTCATCCCACTTGTCCCTTACACATACTTTTGCACCTCATTCACAAGTACGGTCACATATCCAGGTACTCAAGCCAAAAGAATAATAATTACGCTTAACTAAAAATAAAAATGCCATATGATATGGTAATTCCACTGACTACTTATCCAAAGAAAATAAAAAAACTAATTTAAAAAGATATATGCACCCTTAAGTTTACTGCAGCACTACTTATAATAGCTTAGATAGGGAAGCAACCCAAATATCCATTAATAGATAAATGGATAAAGAAGATGATATATTACTTAGCCATAAAAGAAAGGATTAGATCTTGCCTTTCACAACAATATGGATGGGTCTAGAGGGTACTGTGCTAAATGAAATTAGTCAGAGAAAGATCCCGTATGTTTACTCATATGTGGAATCTAAAAAACAAATGGATAAACAAAGAAACAAACAAATAGACCCTGAAATGCAAAGAACAACTTGATGGTCTTCAGAGAGGAGATACATGGGGGGTGGGGGATGAAAGATGATGACTACACTTATTGCTGGTGAGTATTAATACATAGAATTGTTCAATCAATATGTTGTATACCTGAAACTGCTATCACGTTATGTGACAATTATACTTCAATTTAAAAATTTACCTTTAATTCCTAGATTGCCATCATGTTTCATATGCAACGTATCAAGATGTCTTAGCAATTCTAAATCCACAATACATTCTAAATCTCCCCACTAGATCTGCAGTTACTGCATTGCCTTCCTAGTTTAATCTGATCCTCAGTCTTGTAACAACTGCAGTCTCTGAACTGGTCTTATTGTTTCAGGTTTTCTTAGTGTCCATCTTCAAATATCTAAAAAGTAATGGCTAAATATCCAAAGTCAAAGTAATGTCTTAAAGGCCTAATTAAATCATTTGAGTCCCCTCTTTGACACCCTCCTATGTCTTCCTATTTATACTTTAAATAAAAGCTATACTTCTTACCCTGGCCAGCAAGACTCATATGATCAGGCTCCTGCTCAGTTTTCTTGTATTCCCAATTGCACACATCTTTTGCTCACATGAGATTTATTTCCATTCTTCAAATNGTATTTCCGTTCTTCAAATATATCAAGTCACATTCTTGTTTTGGGCTCTTCACACCAGCTATACAGTGCCTGGAATGCTCTGACCCCCAATTAGGACATAGAATAATTTTCATAGCACTAAATTCCCAGAATATTATTCCTTTTGAAGGAGCCTTCACTGACCACTAAGTCTAAAATTGGCCTTT
>LNAC01000006.1:10482191-10600153 GCA_002007465.1 Ailurus styani
ATGTATACATATATATGTATACATATATATGTATATATGTATATATACATATATATATGTAATCTCTCTTTTATCTTCCTTATGGTCCTTAGTCATCTATCATTTTTTTTTATACATTTGCATGTTTGTTGTGCCAATTTCTGTAATCCCAAACTTGAAACATAGCCTGGACCATAATATATATACACACAAAAATGCTGACTATAGAAACAAATGAATGTATATTATATACCTACTGGAAAATAGGAGGTGAAGTTTTTTTTTGTTGTTTTTTACAGTAACAGTTAAGGCAGGAGATATTTGAGATGTTTATATAATGAAGGAAAAAGTGGGAAACAAGAAGTTAAAGATTTGGGTAAGGATCGNCTTTTGAAGGAGCCTTCACTGACCACTAAGTCTAAAATTGGCCTTTGGTCAACACACACACACACACACACACACACACATATATTTTAAGATTTTATTTATTTATTTGACAGAGAGAGGGAGAGAGATCACAAGTAGGCANATGATAAGTGATAGAGCATGCAATTAGAAAAGAGGCACTCAGTAATTAACATTGGAAAGAACAGTGTACATTTCTTCGTGGGACTAAGAAAGATGTATATGAGAAAGACTTTCGGTGCAGAGGAGCATGTATTTGTCAGTCTTGTGGTCAGAGCAAATTCCCAGCAGGAGAATCTAGTGCCAGAAGGGATCTCCCTACTCTCTTGCCATGCTCCCTATTAGGGAGCNTGTACATTTCTTCATGGGACTAAGAAAGATGTATATGAGAAACTTTCGGTGCAGAGGAGTATGTATTTGTCAGTCTTGTGGTCAGAGCAAATTCCCAGCAGGAGAATCTAGTGCCAGAAGTATGTATTTGTCAATCTTGTGGTCAGAGCAAATTCCCAGCAGGAGAATCTAGTGCCAGAAGGGATCTCCCTACTCTCTTGCCATGCTCCCTATTAGGGAGCTAAGATTCCAGTCTCAAAGACGGAAGAAGAAGAAAAATCATCAAAGGACTTTCTGCTCTGGAGAAACACCAACCTTACATTTTACAGCAGTGTGTTTGGAGAGTTAATTAAATATGCTGGCTGAAGTCTGTTACGATTCCAACCAAGGAGACATTAAGAGACACTTTCTGCCCTTGTACCTATCCTATAGTTTCTTTTTTTCATAAAACGACTACTGTCATCCAAAGTATCTTTAATGCTTTTATTTTTAATTCTGATCATTCTTTATCAAATATCTACACACGTTTCAAACAGTCCACTTCTGATTCATTCCGTTGCTCCCTGTTTGCTCCCTGTATTAAATGCAATCTTCAAGAAGCAATCCATATGCTCACGTGATTCACTAAGAATTTGACATTTTTCTTTGAAGCCATGGTTTATAGTTCAGAGTACAATGATAAACCCAAACCGCTCCACTGGGTAGTTTCCATTGAAAAGATACTGGCGATTAAAAAAGGAGAACTGGGTCACCAGTGGTACAGTTANACAGTCTCAAAGACGGAAGAAGGAGAAAAAAAATCATCAAAGAACTTTCTGCTCTGGAGAAACACCAACCTTACATTTTACAGCAGTGTGTTTGGAGAGTTAATTAAATATGCTGGCTGAAGTCTGTTACGATTCCAACCAAGGAGACATTAAGAGACACTTTCTGCCCTTGTACCTATCCTATAGTTTCTTTTTTTCATAAAACGACTACTGTCATCCAAAGTATCTTTAATGCTTTTATTTTTAATTCTGATCATTCTTTATCAAATATCTACACACGTTTCAAACAGTCCACTTCTGATTCATTCCGTTGCTCCCTGTTTGCTCCCTGTATTAAATGCAATCTTCAAGAAGCAATCCATATGCTCACGTGATTCACTAAGAATTTGACATTTTTCTTTGAAGCCATGGTTTATAGTTCAGAGTACAATGATAAACCCAAACCGCTCCACTGGGTAGTTTCCATTGAAAAGATACTGGCGATTAAAAAAGGAGAACTGGGTCACCAGTGGTACAGTTAAGCAATGGACTTGTGGTTTCCACTCAGGTCATCATCTCAGGGATCAGAGATCAAGCCTCATGTCTAACTGCACACTGGGCATGGAGTCTGCTTAAGATTCTCTCACCCTCTGCCCCTTCCCCTGACACATGCTCTCTAATAAATAAAAAAATCTTTATAAAAAGGGAGAATTCACCAGTAATTAGCAAGTAATAGGTGAAACAAAAGTCATCCACTGCAGTTTTTGAAAAAAATGATGGACGGGCTTTTGAAACTGTAGAATTAATCACAGTAATACATCAGCAAATGGAATGGTCTCCCAGTCACAACTGCCTTAACAACCATTTGCATTTAAAGATATCATAAAATTGAATGTACAAATTTGTTTCTCTTAGTTGACAAGCCCCATTAAACCTTTCTTCATTTTTCAATATGCTTAGAAAATCAGCATGGATAATTATTTGCAGANCCATGTCTAACTGCACACTGGGCATGGAGTCTGCTTAAGATTCTCTCACCCTCTGCCCCTTCCCCTGACACATGCTCTCTAATAAATAAAAAAATCTTTATAAAAAGGGAGAATTCACCAGTAATTAGCAAGTAATAGGTGAAACAAAAGTCATCCACTGCAGTTTTTGAAAAAAATGATGGACGGGCTTTTGAAACTGTAGAATTAATCACAGTAATACATCAGCAAATGGAATGGTCTCCCAGTCACAACTGCCTTAACAACCATTTGCATTTAAAGATATCATAAAATTGAATGTACAAATTTGTTTCTCTTAGTTGACAAGCCCCATTAAACCTTTCTTCATTTTTCAATATGCTTAGAAAATCAGCATGGATAATTATTTGCAGAAAAGAAGGGACTTAAAAAGTTTTCAGTGTTACTCCTATTCTTCTTGTGTTGAGAGAATTCTTGCCCCTTACATGATTTTGAACCTTGTATTTAGCTCACAAACCTTTACATATAAAAATGAAAATGGCCATCACTGATATCTACCTGGAGACTGTAATCAAGAAGTCCAAAACAGATACAAACTTGCCTCTGTAACCGCTTTTAGCTCCAAATGATTGAATAAACAAACTAGAATAACCAATCTATCACTTTCCTTCACTTTGCTCTTCTGATAAGCTCTCAGTCGAAAGAACTGCTGTCACTACAGACTAGAAGTGGCAGAGGAAAGTTTAATCTTACTTTAGAAAGACAGCTAACAAACTTCTTACTCTTTGGATTATACAGGGAGGTATGAGATGTGTATAAATTCATATACAATATTAAATTTCATTTCTAAAATAGCTTCTTAATACTAGATCTGTTCAAGGAAATTGCTGGGATATCGCTTCACCTTGTGAAATTCTGAACAAGAGGTTCCAGAATCATCTAAAGGTACATATTTTTGCCTACAGAAACTGCACTTTCTATACATTGTTTTGTCTTTTATTTTTTAAGATTTTATTTGAGAAAGATGGAGAGAGCACAACTGGGGGAAGGGGCAAAGGAAGAGGGACATGCAGAACTCCCTGCTGAGCATGGAGCCCAATGTGGGGTTTGACTTGACCCCAGGACCCCAAAATCATGACCTGAGCTGAAGTCAGACACTTAACTGATTAAGGCACCAAAGCACCTCTGTCTATAAGTTTTTATAGATTAATTTATTATAACTACAACTTATCAAGTAATTTAAAAATCTACCATTTATCGAGTAAATAGATCATCACATTCAATTTCCCATAATGCCTCAGAAAGATAGATACCATTATCAACATTTTATAGATGTGGAAACTAATGGTCATAAAGATGAGATAAATGGCCCAAGTTTTCATGTCAAGTTAGTCTTAAATCCAATCTGATTAATGCTAATATTTATTATTTTAATCACAACACTATACTTATAGGGTTGCTATTGTCAACTATTCTCCATTGTCACTTAATATTTAAATTCCTCACAATTCTAAATCTTTAAATATTTAAATTCTTATGGACAATTTAACAGTTTTAAATGATACGATTGGCATATGGAAGGCCAAAATGATATAATATTATCATTATGCTTAGATCTCCAATTTTGTTAAAAATAGACCATTTAGTTCCAACAAATGTGCACTTATGTATTCATAAATTACACGAAACATGCTACTGTAGTATCATCTTATATGCATTTCAAAATTTACACAAAAAGTAGAAAATTAAACAAGATAATATGAACTACATTACATTAAAAAATAAATTTTATTTCCTTTGGTACCTTACTATTTTGTTCTATTGAGAGAAAAATATTCCTAAATACTTTGAAGTTTTGGCTTTTTTTTAAAAAAAAGATTTATTTAGGGCGCCTGGGTGGCTCAGTGGGGTACAGCCTCTGCCTTCGGCTCAGGTCATGATCCCAGGGTCCTGGGATCGAGGCCCGCATCAGGCTTTCTGCTCGGCAGGGAACCTGCCTCCTCCTCTCTCTCTCTGCCTGCCTCTCTGCCTCCTTGTAATCTCTCTCTCTGTGTCAAATAAATAAATAAAATCTTAAAAAAAAAAAGTTAAGTTTAAAAAAAAGATTTATTTATATATTTTAGAGAGAGAAAGAAAATGCATGAGAAGGGGGGGCAGAGGGAGAGGGAGAGAGAATCCTCAAGCAGACTCCCCGCTGAGCTTGGAGTCTAATGTGGGGTTTCGATTCCAAGACCCTGAGATCATTACCTGAACCAAAGTTGGAGGCTTAAATGCCTGACTCACCCAGGTGCCCTTGGTTCGATTTATTTATTTATTTATTTATTTATTTATTTATTTATTTATTTAATTTATTTATTTTTTAATTTTATTTTTATTCTTTGCCCAAGGGGTACAGGTCTGTGAATCATCAGGCTTACATCTTTCACAGCATTCACCAAAGCACAAACCCTCCCCAATGTCCATAACCCNTTTCCTTTGGTACCTTACTATTTTGTTCTATTGAGAGAAAAATATTCCTAAATACTTTGAAGTTTTGGCTTTTTTTAAAAAAAAAAGATTTATTTAGGGCGCCTGGGTGGCTGTAACCCTCTGCCTTCGGCTCAGGTCATGATCCCAGGGTCCTGGGATCGAGGCCCGCATCAGGCNGTTCGATTTTTTAATAGCACACAGTGATTTAGAAGTCTGGTTCTAAGGTTGTATTATTTTGCTCTTTAGTTTTAATAACCATTACAACTAAAAGTGTTGCCTTACAAAAATTTTTATTCCAATTAAAAATTGACTTATAGACTATACTGAATAAATATTGATACTATGATACAGAGGATTTTGAGATATGGCTGTTGATTTACATCTTCCCTGATAACAGTTTTTCTTAGAAACTAATCATTTAATATTTATTTGGGAGATAAAGAAATTTGTGATTCTCAAACAGTTGAGAAAAGTTTGCTTCCATCNTAAGTTAAAAAAAAATTTATTTATTTATTTTAGAGAGAGAAAGAAAATGCATGAGAAGGGGGGCAGAGGGAGAGGGAGAGAGGATCCTCAAGCAGACTCCCCGCTGAGCTTGGAGCCTAATGTGGGGTCTCAATTCCAAGACCCTGAGATCATTACCTGAACCAAAGTTGGAGGCTTAAATGCCTGACTCACCCNGTATTTGTACTGTAGAGATCCAATAATTCTTGTTTTGACAAAAACAAAGTGATTGTAATTTAAAAAAAATCAAATACACTATTGATGAAAACTTAAAAACATCAATTTCCAAATATTTTCTACTTAGCAGGAGTTACATACTAAAAAAGATTTTTGTCAAACATCAATAAAATGGGACTTCTGCTATAAAGGAATAGATCAAGTAAGTGTATGTTCCAAAATTCTAAGCTAGGTAGCATATAACCTAGTGATGGGCTTTAAAATATCAGTTTATTTGAAACACTGGTCATGTTTTCATTTTTTATTTTATTTTTTACTTGTGATGTTTATTTTAAAAAGGCATTACTTGGGCGCCTGGGTGGTTCAGTGGGTTAAAGCCTCTGCTTTCAGCTCAGGTCATGATCTCAGGGTCCTGGGATCGAGGCCCGCATCGGGCTCTCTGCTCGGCAGGGAGCCTGCTTCCTCCTCTCTCTCTCTGCCTGCCTCTCTGCCTACTTGTGATCTCTCTCTCTGTGTGTCAAATAAATAAATAAAATCTTAAAAAAAATAAAACCATTAAAAAAAAAGGCATTACTTATTTTTATGTTAACATCTCTATAGAGTTTATTGCCAGAAGGCAACCAGTAGATATTNTAAAACCATTAAAAAAAAAGGCATTACTTATTTTTATGTTAACATCTCTATAGAGTTTATTGCCAGAAGGCAACCAGTAGATATTTTGGCACAAAAGATTTTATTGAAAACTGAGATTTTTTACAAACTATTATTAAATTTCTTTTACATTTTGAAGAAGGCCTCGTTTTAATAAAATTAACTGCCTCAGTGACATCCTGTAATACTTTATGCACTTGTGGTTTTGAGCCCTCATCACAATCATGTGCCAATGAATGGTGTAATAGATGAGATTCACTCTTGTGCTGCCTCTCTAATTTTCATCAGTGATTACATTTGCATTGTTTTCCCATAAAACTCTGTTTTTACGAAAGAAGCCGTTTATTTTTTGAGAAACACATCTTATCTATTATGCTTTCTTCATGCCTCAGGAAAAAAAAAGTGCATATATTACCACACTGAGAAATAGAATTTAGCAAATATTGTAAGTTGAGATGTGTTAGAAACATCTGTTCTTTTACCAGCTTTAGAGAATTCCTCCCACACTAAATAACTTTGTCCTAATAGTCCTTCTTCCAAATTGCAACAGCATTAAAAAAGGAAGATGGTGGCATAGTAGGAGGACACTAAGCTTGTCTTGTCCCACAAACACAACTAAGTAACTATTCAGATCATCTTAAATACCCCATAAATCAGCCTAAAGACCGACAGAACAAATTCTACCGCTAAAGGGAATGAAGAGGCCACATTGAAGAAGGTACAAAGAAGGCAGCAAGTACAGAGAAGTGATTTAGGGGAGAAAATGAACTGCAGGCACTGTGGGGTCAGGAGGGCTATCACTGTGGAGAAGAGCAAGAGAGGAGTGCACAGGGAAATGCACATGGAGGAAGTTTCCCCAAAACCATTGGCTTGGAAAACAAGAGAAGCTGAATTTCATGAGTTCCGGCCATCAGCAGTAACTAAAGCCTTGAGTTTTAAAGGTCAGCAGGCTTGGCTAGGATAGAGCCAGGAGGGTACTGCCCTGCTCCGGAGAGAGGACAAGGCAAACAATCGGGAGGTAGAAAAGCATAGAAACAGTGATCTGATGAATGCCTGGAACACATAGTGGGGAGATTATTTGCTCTTTTCTGAGCACATCCCTGTAGAGGCACATCTCTGGGAACAAAGGAGCTGGCTGGCACCATGTCCATCCCCTGCCCCTCAGCATAAACACAGAGTTACCTTCAGGAAGCAGCTCAGTGCAGACACGGGCTCCCTAATTTGCTTACACAAAGCCCCACTACCCTCTGCTCTGGCAGGACTTCCATTCTCAGTCAAGCTTGCCTCGATCCTAGCACGGCAGGCCCCTCCCCCAAAAGTCCAGCCCAAACCCCTGCTCACACCACATCTCCCAACCAGGGAGTTCTACAGGGTCTCAGGATGGTGGACTTGGTGTCAGTTCTCATTTCACAAGCAGACCAGAGCACACTTAGTTAAAACTCACCACATTCAGACTAAGGATGAAACGCTGTCCACAGCAGGCAAGGAGAGCCTCTGCAGACAACTAGCCTGAAGGACAAAGTGGTCAAAACACAGCAGCAGAGTGCCTGCCCACAGGATACACCAGAAACAATCCCTTAACTATTACTTAGTTATTTAATTACTTGAGAATACTACATGCCTTTTTCTTTATAAGGCCATTATTTCAGGAGCAGGAAACATAACTGGCTTTTCTAACACAGAGAAGAAGACAGAGACTTAGACAAAATGTCAAGGCAGAAGAATTTATCCCAAATGAAGGAAAAAAATAAAGCCACAGCCAGAAATCAATGCAAAACAGATATAAGAAATATACCTGACGGAGAGTTTAAAGTAACAATCATAAAGATACTCACTGGGGTTGAGAAAAGAAGACATCAGGGAGACCCTTACCACAGAGAAAAAAGTTAAAAAAGAATCATAGATGAAGAATGCAATAAATAAGATTGGAAACAGGCTTGATGCAATGAGTAGCAGGCTGGAAGAAGCAGAGGAATAGATTAGGAATAAGGATGACAAAATAATGGAAAATAATAAAGAAGACAACAAAGAAGAAATATGGAACACAAGAACAGACTTAGGGTACTCTGACACCATCAAACATATTGATATTTATGTTACAGGAGTCCCAGCAGAGGAAGAGAGAGAAAAGGGAGCAGAAAATTTATTTCGAGAATTAATAGCAAAAACTTCCCTAATCTGTAGAAGGAAATATATCTAGATCCAGGAGGCACAGAGAACTCCCATAAAAATCAACTAAACCAGGCCAACATAAAGACATATTGTAATTAAATTTGCAAAATAGAGTGATAAAGGAAAAATCTTAAAAGCAGCAAGATGAAAGAAGTCCTTAACTTACAAGGGAAAACCTATCAGGTTAGCTTGAGATTTCTCAACAGAAACTTGGCAAGCCAGCAGCAAGTGTCATGGTATATTCAAAGTGCTGAGTGGAAAAAATCTGCAGCCAAGAGAACTCTATCCAGCAAGGCTATCATTTAGAGTAGATGGAGAGATAAAGAGTCTCTCAGACAAGTAAAACTAAAGGAGTTCATGACCAATATACCAACCCTGCACAAAATATTAGAAGGGACACTTTGAGCACAGAAATCAAAAGTGAAAAAGATAAGAAAGGATCAAAGAAAATCTCTAGCAACAAAGATAAACCAAGTAACAAAATGGCAATAAATACATATCTATCAATAAATATTCTGAATGTAAGTGGATTAAACACAATCAAAATACAGGGTGACAGAATGGATTAAAAAAAAAGACCCATCTATATGCTGCCTACAAGAGACTTATTTTAGACCTGAAGACACCAGCAGATTGAAAGTGAGGGTGTGGAGAATCATTTATCATGCAAATGGATGTCAAAAGAAAGCTGGAATAGCAATACTTAACATCTGACAGACTAGACTTTTTGTTCTTATATTGTTTTTATCCTGCTTTGATATCAGGGTAATACTGGCCACATGGAATGACTTTAAATATGTTCCCTGTATTCCATTATTTGTAAGACTTTGATAAAGATTATCTTTTTTTTTTTTTTAATGTTTGGTAGAGTTCACTAATGAAACCATGTAGTCTTGGGCTTTCTGTGTTGGGAAATTTTTGATTCCTAATTCAACTTTCTTCTACTTATTGGTCTAAGAAGATTTCCTATATCCTGGATTCAAGATTCATGATTCAGTCTCAGCAACTTGTGCATTTTTAGGAATTATCTTGTTTTCCTAAATTATCGGAATTGTTATTATATAATTGTTTATAGTAATCTATTATCACACTATATATTTCGGTGGTGTCTATTGTATTCCATTTCTTATTTTGGTTTTTGAGTCTTCTCTTTCTTTCCTTAGTTAAGGTAGTTAAAGCATTATCAATTTTATTTTTTTGTAAAACCTGGTCATTACTTTCAATGTTATGTTATTTATTATGATTTTATTTCTGATTCTTCTTTGTTATTTCCATCCTCTGCTAAATTCCAGCTGTTTTGGCTTTTACTAGTTCCTTGTAATATTGTTAATTTGAAATTTTTTTCTTAATGCAAGCATTTACAGCATAAATTTCACTCTAAGATCTGCTATGCTGTATCCCATTGGTTTTTGGAATATTGAATTTTCTTTTGCTTTTGTTTTGAGACATATTTTGATTTGCCATTTATTTTGTCCTTTGCTTGTGCAGTATTATGTTGTTTAATATTTATATATTAATTATTTAATATTTATATTGTAGATTTTCTACCTTTGTTTTATTGTTGATCTTTAGTTTTGTACCATAGTGGTTAGAAAATATTCTTAGTCGGATTTCAGTCTTCCTGAATGTGTAATATTTTTTATGTCTCCTTTTATGTGATTTAACCAGGGGATTCTTCTGTGTGTACTTGAAGAAACTGTGTATTCTGTTCTTCTTGGATGGAATGTTTTATATAAATCTTTTAGAACCATGAATTCTGAAGTATGTATCACATAAAAAATGTTCTCATCGAATTTGCATCTGGATAATGAAATTTGTTGATAATAAATAAAATAAAAGCTAGAGCTAAAATTTAACATTATTTTCCATACACTAGAGAGAAATCATAAAGCCAAATAAGTGTACACTACAAAGACAGAAACCACATAGGGTAGAAATAAAAATTCTGTATGCGGTGCAAAAAATAAGTAAATAAGTAAATAGCTTTAAAGTGAAAAAATTTCAGTAGCATATTCTCTTTATCTTCCAATGATATTCACTGACAAAAAAAAAATCCTCATTTCAGCCATTTTTATTCTAGAAGGAAGGAGGTGTTTACCCTTGAGGTCCCAAGTGCTTCATTGGCTCTATAAACTTGAATTTCTTCAGTTTCATTTAAAAATTCGACAGTTAAAAAATATTTTCTAAAGTCTAATAAATACCTACAATATATACTCATGGGTATTTTATTCATAGTTAATTTCTAGACCAGTAATATGGTAATTAATTATGTGGAGTATTAGTTTTGTGTAGACCCCAGTATAATCTTTCCTTAACAGTGCATATTTTTTAAAAACTGGTAGAAAAATTGCAGTTCTTAGTTTTTTGTTTTTTTGTTTTTGTTTTTTGTTTTTTGTTTTTTTTTTTTAAGATTTAATTAGTTTAGAGAGAGTGAGGGTACAGAGGTATGGAGAGCATGGGGGAGAGAACCTCCAATAGACTCCTGGCTAATCTTGAAACCCAGCTCCAGGCTCGATTTTAAGACCCTGAAATTGTGACTGGAGATAAAATCAAGAGTCAGGTGCTTAATTAACTGAGCTACCCAGACACCCTTAGGTCTTAGTAAAAAAAAAAATTACTAAAAGGTAAGTTTTAGTAGCCCATATGTGACACACACAATTAAAAACCAGGCAAGGCTCACAGAGATCCTTCAGCTAAGAGCTAGGTCTTGACATGAAGTTAGTAGTTGTATAAGAACATATAATATATGGTTTTCCAATAATATCACAGTACAAAGAATCCAATTCTTCTTTTAGGCTTTGAGTGCTTCTTTTTATATTCACAAAAAGGGATGTGAAGAGTTGTTAGTTGCTATTACTATTTTAAGTTAAAAACATACTTGAGAAATTCCTGGTGACTTTACTTTCAGATTTTTAGAACCATTGAATTATAGTCTACTGGGATTGCAAGATGATGTCAACTGATTTTGTCAATATTGTACACACAAAACACAATTCTTAATGCCTTTGCTATTGTCCATAAACCAGGATTTCAACTTTTTGTGGCTAACAAATGTTAAAAATTGCCTAGTTGATGTGGTTTATGGTATATAGTAAAGTTACTGATTAGATCTTATTCCTTTTAAATAAATTACTAAATTTTATCTGCTTTAGATTTTATGTTAATATACAAAGGTATTTGAAAAAGAGTTTGGGCTTGGCAAAAGAAACAAGTATAATAAACTATAGTGTATCACTGGATACATGCACATGGATCTAACAAAAATACTACCTTCCCAAACATCTAATTCAGTCTGAAACTTCACGTGACATTGGTGCTAAGCTTCCTGTTTTGTCCTGGACAAAGAACAAAATCTTAAAATTAAATGGGGAAAAATGACATTCAGATCCACGATATCTTTCAAATGTTATTAATACCTAAAATACCACCGCAGACTGTCAAAAATATTTGCTCCCATTTGCTAAACATAGTTATATTTTTGCCAATTAACTGTTAGGTTATAAATTCTTTGAGGTTAAGTATTCATTCATTCATTCATTGCCAGGACTAAACTGGTAGTGTTTGGCACAAAAACAAAAACGAACAAACAAAATAGTCTTTTCAACTATTTAAGTGTTTGAGCTTAAGTTAGAATAAATTCCTGTCATGTTTTATAAGACATTGTCTCATCTTATTTTCTTCACTGATTTTATCTTGACTTTTTCTTACTCATTTTGTACTTTTATCCCCCATATTTTCCTGTTTCCTCTAACCCTGATCATTTCTATTACTAAGTTTTCAGTATATATATATATATATTATATATATATTTATGTTATATATATATATTTATGTTATATATATATTTATGTTATATATATTATATATATATATATATATTATGTTCTCCCCTTGACTCATTTCTTCCCCCCACCACCATCCCCACCTCATTTCTGTGGATTCTTCCAGTCAGGGTGAGTGAGGGAGTGATGATAGGTCATTGAAAATGATTGGAATATTTACTTAATATAGCCTTATTTTTTAGTTTGTCATCACAGAGAAGAGTCATGCTTTGCCACAATAGTCCTCTTGGGTTCTTTGCAAGAGAGGGATGAATGGGTTGTATGGTCTGTTTGTCTAATCCAATAGATAATTCTGTACTAATTTTATTCACAGTATCCCTGAACTAAATAATCTTTGCAAAGCTTTAAATATTCTTCCCCGCCAAAACATGTGATTCCTTTTTCCCACATAGCATCATAGCACCACAGTAATACTCAGGTTCTGAAGGGTCCAGCTAGAGACCCATATCCCAGGGAAGTGACCCAGGACATGTTATTTGCCTTATATATCATATAATAATATAGCACCCACTCTATGAATTCACGGAGATCGGGATAAGGTATCAAATACATACAACAATGCATTGGGCAAGGTAAGCAGAAAATAAGTGGAAGTACTTTCTACTCTTCTCTTTGTATCAAATTACATCAGGATTGCTTATCTGGGCTTGAACATGAAACTGAAGAACAAGTCTCCTGAGCTAAGTTTCTCTAGGCTCTTTTTGATAAATTTCAGTCTTCTGTAGAATCGCATGCTTGGTAATTTAGCAGGTGACATCTGCAAAGCCTCTCTCTCCTACTTCCTGGTCTTCAGTTCTATGAAATAAATTCCAAACATAGTAACAGAAAGAATATATTTGATAGGATCATATATTAGAATAGTATCTCTGTTATGTAAGAGGATACATTGACAGGTGAGAAATCAATCCACCCTAGGAGAAATAATGAGAAGAGGTAGGTTCTTATGAAATCATCTGGTCTTGCTCACTTTTCATTTAGCTAATTATCTAATTTTAAGTAAATTACTAGTAATATCTAGTTAACATGTGTTCAAAGGACATTTATTATAATACAATCTTTTCAAACCCTTTTAGCCTGAATTAACCAAGAAGAAATATAATTTTTATATACCTTAATACAAAAAGAAAAAAAAGAAATGCTTTAGATTTTTACCTAGGGCACAGAATGGTATATGTTTTATCCAATAAATATGATAGCAGTCCATGTAAATTAACTCACCATAAACACTTTCATTTTGATTATTAGAAATTTACTTTTTTCACCCAAACTTGGACTAGAAAGAATTCCATGTTCTTCTATGTTCAATCAAGCCCTAAGCACGATGTTTCCCAAAGGGTTATTTCTAGATTCATGAAGAGGTTTGAGCATGAAAAGAACTATATTCCTGATGAAAATCAAGGCCTGCTGGGAGCCTGGGTGGCTCAGTGGGTTAAAGCCTCTGCCTTCGGCTCAGGTCATGATCTCAGCATCCTGGGATCGAGGCCCGCATCGGGCTCTCTGCTCGGCAGGGAGCCTGCTTCCTCCTCTCTCTCTGCCTGCCTCTCNAATAAAAAAAATAAAAAATAAAAAAAAAAAAAGAAAAGAAAAGAAAATCAAGGCCTGCTGATTCCTTCACTCATATTCCAGCACACAGATTCAAGTGCAGACAGCATAGTCTCTCTGTCCCTCTGAGTACAACACGTTCTTCCCAATGACCCTTACAACACAGTAGCACTCTGACCCCGCTGTTCAGCTATACATCCCAGCATCTGTGTGGACAGCTGCCAGGCTTGAGCAATATGGTTTTTGGCCAGGACTTTGGTCACAGTCATCCCACTGTCTACTGGCCCTGTTCAATTTATGAAAAATGAAAAACATTAATAACAGGAATGAGGGCTGTTGCTCACCGTATTACCAGTGATCAGAAGCAAAATGAATCTTTCAGAGCCAGAAGCTATAAAGCCAATTGGCTAAACTCCACAGAAAACTGATTTTAAGTGTGTTAATTGAGCGTAAATTAATGTGAATGCAGTAATGATCCATGTGAATTTTAGATGATTGACTATATCATTAATCTCCAAAGCATGAAGAATGTGAACCAACCCCCTTCTCTTCTAAATGATTACTGAAAATACAGAAGAGTTCACTGGATATTCGCACAGTGGAAATGAGGAAGCAGAAGTACGGGGGAGAGTAAATGTTCAACATCTGGATTACTAAAATTCGGAAGAGCATTACATTGATAACTTCCTCAAAAAGTCTATCTGCTTAATGGAGCATTTATAACACAATTATTTGTCAGAGATATTTTTGTCTTAATTACAAGATATGTTTTATCTATTGAAATTATCAGAGATAACCATCTTTGAAACGTTATTTTTTTTGTGGCTGTGCAGTTTTCATTTAAAAAGTGCTTTTGTACAGTCTGGTCTTCTTGCAGTTTCTCCCAATTTGTCGCTGAAGTATTTCAGGTGACTTGGAAATAGGAAAACATACATTTTCACAAAATAAAACAGGAAGATAAAACAACAACAATAGCCAAAATCTAAGGGATAAGCTATTGCCAGGGTAAGGGCTGGGAGACATTTCAATTACATATAAGTTAAGCGGGGAAAAATTGAGAAATTTTTGAGGGTTGAGAAAAATAATCAGTAGCTCATAGTACATGTTTTGCCACTGAAAGTAGAAAAAAACCCTGCTTGTCCTGAAGAAGGTCAAGGGCTACTTTATTTCTTCCTAGAGACTTGTTCTAGCCTAGACACCCACAGTGCAAACCAACCAAAAATCAGGGTACTCAGAATTTTACTTCAGGGAAGCTGTACCATGAGACTGTTCACTGCCTACTTCTCTTTCACTATATAAACAAGCAGAACCTGGCAAGAGATAAAATGAACACAGATGAGGTGTTGCAGGAGATGAGGCAGTTACGAAGGAGCTGGAAACCATACAGATTGTGGATTGGACTTTCTCCCTTACCCTTTTGGGGGACGAAGTCAAAGAACTAAGCATCAGAGGTAGGAGGAAATTATCTCAGGCCAACAAGTGACATCATAGAGAACTTGCATTTCTTAGGTTAGAAGGAAAGGGAAACAATTATACTCCTTTTTTTTTCTTCTTCTTCTTCAGAGCCATTGTTACGACCCAGCATACACTACATATTTTTCTATTTATACTCTTTAACATGCTATCTCCATGTGGACAGGGTTTTTCTCTGTCTTATTTGCTACTTTATCCTCAGCACTTACATACAGTGGACACCCAGTTGTTGATGGAAGAATGAATAATTGAATAAACTGTGTACTGAAGACTTATGCTTCCAAGTCTCCCAGACTCTAATTTAAATTTCCTTTTCTAGTTTTAGTGCAACCTGTGTTACAGCCAAATCCTCAGCACTTTTATTCACACTTTTTCCCTTAAATTGTTGTTTCATGTCTAGGGCTTGACTATTTTATTGCCTTTATATAGAACGTCTTTTGAGTTGGCCCACTTAACATGCTAATTATCTGCAAAGTTATAAAATTTTAAGACAGAATTAATCACCTATTTGGCACAGTTTTTAAGAACTTAAACTCTAGATTCATACTTCTGATTCTATCTTCTTCTCTATTTACTGTGTATCCTTGGCCAAGTTACTGAATCTCTCTGTTAATGTGTTTCCTCGTATGAGAAAGGATGTTACCCACTTCACCAACTTCTTGTGAAGATTTAATTGTATAAAAAAAGGAAAATTAAAATCTTAAAGTAAACCATTGAAAGTTTAAGGTTTTCTTTCACTTGGTTATTAACTTTTCATTCGCAAATGGTATATTTTATTTCTATGAACCCACAAAGCTATCTCAACTTAATTCTAAATAAAGGTAACTCAACAATTTTTTTCTTTCAAAATAATGTATGTTATAACATTTCCAATTCTCAGTGGTATAACTTGTAAATAACTTTGCTTTTAGACATTCTATGAACATCACAGCAGAGATGCTATAGGTAGAGTGGGTGTGAGTTTATTCAGTGTTGTCTGAATGGATTATGAGAACAATCGTATGCTCTTATGTGAGAAAAGATTTCATCTATCCTGCCAGCTTTTGTCAATAACACATTTTCAAATACTTTACATGCTATAGAATGAAAAAACTGTTTTATAGAGAATATTTTGTAGATATTTTAGAATGAAAGGACTGGAGCCAAGAAACACTGAATCCATTCATTCACACATTCATTTATACATTTATCCAAACATTTGTTGAATTTCTCTAACAATATTGATGCAAAACAGAACAAAATAAAAAATACATGAACTGATGAAAGGAAATCTCTTCACAGTACCATCTAGTTTGATAAGTAGACAAAATTGAAATATACTGTTTAAGTAATAACAGAGAGGCAAACTCAGTGAACTGTGAAGACAACCATGAGTGGAGCAACTGAGGAAGTAGTCACTCCACCATGTGAGGAGTAGAGAATAATTAGTTCAAATTAATCCAAACAAGTAATTCCTGAATAACCATTAGAAGAAAGGGCAGAAATTATTAGGGTGAATAATGAGGCAAGAATATTCTAAACAGAGGAGGCTGCATGTGTAAAACACAAATACAAGAATATGCCTAGCAGGTTTAGAGAACGCTTTTTTGGGGAGTGGCCAGGGAAGTGAGGAGAAACCAAACTGCAGACATGGGAAAAAACAAGGTCAGAAAGTTAGCACAATGATCTATATGTGAACATTTCTAGGACCCGAATGAGAGTTCTCTTCTTTCAGAAATTTCAATTGATCCCGATACAGCTATCATGGTAGAGTGAGGGAACACATTTTTTTGAAACTGTAAGTAGAAGTATGAACCAAAGGTAGAAGATCCCAAATGAATCACCCAGAAGCTTTGACACAAAGAAGTGATTTCTAAGTCCCCCAAAAGGATATTATATATTTGAAGAAACACACACATACCCTCACACGCACACAAAGGCGACATTTGGAATTGTACTTTCTTAAGGGAATACTTAGGATCACCAAAGAGGACTTGCAGATGGTAGCTTAGGTCAATTGAGTCATGTTTAAACTATATTTAGGTCACCATCAAGAATTTAGGTAGGGAAAGAATGCCTGAAAAAGATCTAGAATTTTCTTAGTATTATCTTGTCATCAAAAACTACTTTATAATATATATTTTATATAGTCATTGTTTTCATCTAAACTAGCCTTAGTTTATCTTATTTCTAATGAACACTTTATTTTGAAACTTTAATTTTTGAAATAAAAACCATATAATATAGTTCCTTAGAGCTACTCCTCTTGAAGTCATCAGAGACAACCTTCACTTTGAATTTCATGCGGGTTTTCTTTGAAGCATTTTGCCACTACAAACAAGGTCTGGTATTTAAAATTGTATTTTTAAAGTAACATACGGTAAAACTGACCTTTACTTGTGGTCTACAGTTCTATGAATTTTCTTCCATGCATATATTAATGTAACCACCAACAGAGAAAAGAACACAGAATAGTTACATCACCACCCACCAAATCTCTCACATTTTATCCCACCATTTTCCACCCTTACTCCCTGGCAACCACTGATTTCTGTTCCATAACTAAAGTTTTATCTTTTTAGAGAATATAATATGCAAGGAAACATGGAATTTGCAAACTTTTTATACTGGCTTCAGTCACTTCAGCATAAGGCCTCAGAGATCATCTGAGATGTTGTGTATACACAAAATATGTTTCTTTTCATTGCTTGGTAGTACTGTATAGTATGGACATACCATTTGCTTACTCATTCAACCACTGAAGGATTTTTAGGTTGTTTACAAGTCTGGCAATTATGAAGAGAGCTGTCATAAACATTATTGTATAGATTTTTATGTGAACATAAGTTTTTATTTTGGGGGGATAATACCAATGAGTTGGATTGCTGAGTTACATAATAAGTAAATGTTAAACTTAACAAAAAACTACAAAATTATCTTGGAAAATGACTACCATTTTGCATCCTCTTGAGCAATATATGAAGATTTCTGTTGCTCTGTATGCTCGCCAGCACTTAGTATTGTTAGAATTTTTTTTAATTTTATTTATTCTAATAGGTGTGTAGCAATATTTTATGGTTTTAATTTACATTTTCCTAATGGTTTTGATTTTGAACATCTTTTCATCTCTTTGTCACAAGTCTTCTTTGATAAAATATGTGTATAATTCTTATGCCCCTTCTAATTTGATTTTTAGTGTTGCATTTTGAGATGTCTTGATATATTCTAGATAGAAGTCCTTTATCAGATATATGTTTTGAAAATATTTCTTATCTTTCCTTGGCCTATATTTTCATGCTCCTAAAATTGTCTTTGAAAGAGCAAGGTTTTTAATTTGAGGATGTTTATCTTTTTTTTTTCTTTTTTTTTTTTAAAGATTTTATTTATTTATATGGCAGAGAGAGAGAGAGTGATTGCAAGTAGGCAGAGAGGCAGGCAGAGAGAGAGGAGGAAGCAGGCTCCCTGCTGAGCAGAGAGCCCGATGTGGGCCTCGATTCCAGTACCCGGAGATCATGACCTGAGCCAAAGGCAGAGGCTTAACCCACTGAGCCACCCAGGAGCCCTTTTTTTTTTTTCCTTTGATGGGCTTGCTTAGGTATAAAATCTAAGAAGTCCAACCCCAGGTCATGAAGATTTCCTTTTATGTTTTATCTAAAAGCGTTATAGTTTTGTGTTACATGTAGATCTATAATCAACCTTGAGTTCATTTTTATATATGGTATGAAGTTCGCAAGTGTTAACTTTTCTTTGAATGTGGAGGCCCACATATTACAAAGTCATTTGTTGAAAAGCTTATCCTTTCTTCCTGGAATTCCCTCTTAACATTTGTCATATTTGTGCAGCTATACTTCTTGACTATCCTTTTTTTTCTATTGATCTAAGAGCCCATCTCTTTAATAATACTTTACTGTCTTGATTACTGTAGATTTATCACAATTTTTGAAATAAGAAAGTGAAAGTCTCTTTGTTCTTTTTCAAAACTATTTTGGTTATAAATGGATCTTTCTCCTTTCTATATACATTTTATTTTTTTTAAGATTTATTTATTTGAAAGAAAGAAAGCATGAGTGGGAGGGGCAGAGGGAGAGGAAGAGGGATTTTTAAAAATTTTTTTAAAGATTTTATTAACTTATTTCTTTGAAAGGTAGGAAAAGCATGGGCAGGGGGAGGAACAGAGGGAGAGGGATAAATAGAGTCCCCCACTGAGCAGGGAGCCCTATGTGGGGCTGAGATCAGGACCTGAGCTGAAGGCAGATGCTTAACCAACTGAGCGACCCAGGGACCCCTGAATGGATTAATTAATTATTAAAAATTAAATTAAATTTTAAATTTTAGATTAATTAAAGAGGGAATTTGAAGCAGACTTGGTGCTGAGCATGGAACTCAATGGCAGGCTCAATCTCATGACCCTGAGATCACAACCTGAGCCAAAACCAAGAGTCAGCCACTTAAAGAACTACTACCCAGGTACCCCCTTCCGATATACATTTTAGAATCAACTTGTCTGTATGAGCAAAAACAAACAAATAAAAAAAAAGGTTGAGATTTCTATTAGATTTGCATTAAATCTATTGGTCATTTTGGGTTGACGAAACATCATTATTATGTTGAATATTCAAATACATGAACATATTTTGTCTCTTCATTGATTAAATCTCCTTTGATTTGACAGTGTTTTCTATTTCTCAGCATTCAGTTTTTATATTTGTTGTATTTATAACTAAAATTTTTCTGAAGATTTATTTGAGAAAGAAAGAGAGCAGGGAGAGGGGTATGGGAGAGAGAGAATCCTTAGGTAGACTCCCCACTGAGTGCAGAGCCCAGTACAGAGCTTAGTCCCAGGACCCTGAGATCATGACCTGAGCTGAAATCAAGAGTTGACCGATTAACTGACTGAGCCACCCAGGTGCCCCTAAACATCTCATTTTTTGAGCTATTGCATGGTTTCCAACTGTTCATTGCTACCATATAGCAATGCAATTCATTATGTGTGAATTTGTATCCTCTGATCTTGCTACTAAAATCTCTAAGTAGTTATGGGAGATTGGTTTTTTTGTTTTTGGAGATTCTTCAAGGTTTTCTATACAGAAAAAGTCTTGTGTGTACAAGGGAAATTTTATTTCTTCCTTTTCAATTAGCATGCATTTCTAGTGGATTTAAGTAAAAATAACTGTCATTTAAATATTTTCTCAAATTTGTCAAAACCACTCCAGGTTCAACAGTTAGATGACTATGCCAGTTACCTAATTTATCTTTGGTATGTATTGGTGACTCTTGGTTTTGAGAACTTAATATATTTCATGCAATTTGTCAAAATTTTGCATGTTTTTGAGGTATTTTCATATTGTCTTTTTAATATATCTGGTATCTGTAGTGATATCCTGTCTTTCATTCTTGACACTGATAATTGGTTTTCTATCTTTGCCAGTTTCACTGGAGGTTTATCAATTTTTTTGGCTTTTTAAAAAAACAGCTGTTTTTATTTTTTATATTTTATATTTTTAATATTAATTTTTACAAGATTTCTGCTCTTAATTCTCATATTTTCTTACTTCTACTCACTGTGAGGTTATGTTGCTCTTCTTTTTCCTAGTTTCTTAAGATTCTTAATTATGTGAAGCCTTTTTCCCTTTCTAACATAAGCATTAATTCCATGAGTTTCTACCTAAGAACCGCTTTAGCTGCATCTCACACAATTTGATGTGCTATATTTTTATTTTCACTCTGTTTAAAATATATTCTAATTTCCCCCTGAAACTTGAGTGTTAAATTATTAAGTATGTTATTAAATTTCTAAATATTTGGTCATCTTCCTATTATCTGTTACTGAATTTTATTTTAATACATTATGATCAGAGGGCGCCTGGGTGGCTCAGTGGGTTAAAGCCTCTGCCTTTGGCTCAGGTCATGATCTCAGGGTCCTGGGATTGAGGCCCGCATTGGGCTCCCTGCTCAGCAGGGAGCCTGCTTCCCCCTCTCTCTCTGCCTGCCTCTCTGCCTATTTGTGATCTCTCCCTCTGTGTCAAATAAATAAATAAAAAATCTTAAAAAAATTTAAAAAAAATACATTATGATCAGAGACTTTACTGAATGATTTCAATTTGTTTCTAATTGTTGAAGTTTGTTTTATGATACATGATATGAGTGATCTCAGTGAAAGTTCCACGTGTATGTGGAAAGAAGGTATGTACTGCTCTAGGGGGGTTTATCAGAATCAATTAGTTGATGATGCAGTTTAGTTCTTTTATATTCTTGTCCCTTTTCTGTATTAGTTCTATAATTATGGAGAAAGGCATGCTGAAGTCTATATTTCTGGACTTGTCTATTTATCTTGTCAGTTTTGTCAGTGTTTGATTTATGTATTTTGAAGTTCTGTTGTTAGGTACATACACATTTGAGGTTGTTTTATCTTCTTATGTAATGTTCCTCTTTATCTGTTAATTTTTCTTACTCTGAAGTCTGCATTGTCTAATACTACCTCCTAGGTTTATTTTATGTGTGTAGGTATGTTTTCCCCCATCATTTACATATAATCTGCATATTTCATTATACTTGAAGTGAACACATGTAGACATTCATGTTTTTAAATCCATTCTGATAATCTTTGTATTTATTCAGTATGTGTAAACTGTTTGTATTCATTGTATTAATTGATATAGTTGGATTTAGGTCTACCATTTAATATTTGTTTTCTGATCATTCCCTGTTTTTCATCTTTTTTATTTCCTCTTCTGCTGTCTTTTGCTTTATTTGAACACCTTTTTAATTTCTATTTGAATTTACCTACTGTGCTTTAGACTATATCTCATTATAAAATTTTATGGGTTTCTGGAGGGATAACAACACAAATATTTGGTGTACTTGCATTTCAAATAGAGTGTAGAAACCTTATTACTGTATAGTTTTTTATACATCCTTTTGTGATATAGTTATCCTAATTAATGCATTGAGAACATCAAACAATGTTATAATTTTGCTTTTAACTGTCTAATGAATTTTAAAGAATCAAGAGAATAATGCTCTATCCTTTCCCCCCCAAATATTTGCCATTTCTATTGCTTTTCGTTCATTTCTGATGTTTCAAGTTTCCTTCTGGTATCATTCCCTTTTTATCTGACAATTTGCCTGAAGCGGTTCTTTTAGGGCAGTTCTGACATCACAGAGTTCTGTTAGTTTTCTTTATTTGTGAACGTCTTTCCTTCATGTTTATTCTTGGAGAATATTATTATTAGATTTAGAATTCTGAGAAAAGAGGTTTTTTTCATCACTTTAAAAATGTTTTTCTACTTTCCCTGGTCTCCATGATTTCTGCTGACAAATATACAGACATTCAAACAATTGCTTTTGTTGAATGCTTTCAAAAGTTTTTGTGTCTTTTTCCTTTACTTCCAGTTTCTGGCCTTTTGTTTTCATTGTGTTTAGAAATGAATTTCTTTGAATTTATCTCTTTGGGGTTTGCCAAGCTTCTCAAATCCGTATGTTTATATCCTACACTGCGTTTGGGAGTTCAAACATTTTTTTTCTGTTCTACACTTTTTTTTTTATTTTACTTATTATCTGGGAAAGGGACAAGCAGACTATGTGCTAAACTTGGAGCCCCATGTAGCTCAACCTGAGAACCCCAAGACCATGACCTTAGCAGAAATCAAGAGTCAGATGTTCAACTGACTGAACCACTCAGATGCCCCTGGTTCTACTTTTTTACCTTGCATTCTGGGACAGTGATGACAAATGGTAGACCTTAGAAATTATTCCAAAGTTCCCTTAACATCTGCTTGTTTTATTTTTTTCCCCAATCTTTGTTCAGTTGTTCATTTTGCACACACTCTATCAATCTATGAATTTTACTGTTTCCTCTGTCATTTCCATTCTGTTATTGAGCCCATCTAAAGACTTTCTTCAAGGTTAAATTTATTAGTTTCTTTTTTATAACTTTTACTTAATTGCTAAAATTATCTTTCCATTCCTTTCATCAATGCTCACCTCTGTTAGAATTTTCATATTAGCTTTTTTTTCTTAAGATTTTATTTATTTGTCAGAGAGAGAGAGAGAGGGAGAAAGAGAGCACACAAGCAGGAGCAGAGGGGCAGAGGGAGAAGGAGAAGCAGGCTCTGCACTGAGAAAGGAGCATGATGTGAGACTCAATCACAGGACCCTGGGATCATGACCTCAGCTGAAGGCAGATGCTTAACCCACTGACCCACCCAGACATCCCTTCATATTAGCTTTTTAAACTGCCTAGTAATCCTAAATATTGACTCATCTAAGTGGTCACATCTTTTGACTGAATGTTCACAAATGAGTTGATATTTTCACAGTTACCTATCTGCTGTGCAGATTCCAATTGTATCCAGGACATTTTGAGTATCAAGTTTTGAGAATCTGGGTTACATATATATCTTACAGAGGATATTTAATTTTGTAGCAGGAAGTCAATTCGGTTGGTGTGAGGTCACATGATTTGACCAGCCTTCTGTGACTTGTGGATTCAAAGCCAATTCCATTTTCAGCCTTTGCCATGCTATTCAAATCTGTCTTATGTGTACACCCTCAGTTATGAGTCTGGAAACTAGGCAGTTGTCATTAATTAAATTCAATTCTCAATGTCTTCAGTGTGAACTTTAGCAGCAGATCAACTCATCTGTTAGGGACCCCAGGCATTCATTAAAAGAAAGTATGTGTTAGCTTTCCTGAGCTCCTTCCTCTCTGGTAACATCACCAGTTTGGCGGTGGTCTGGATTATGATACTCTTCTCTTATCTACCTGCCACCATTAACTGTTTAGAGGCCTCAGAGAACTGTTCCATGAGTATTGTTGAGGTTTCATAGATGATTCCATCTTATGGAAAACCAGAAATCCTAGGTTAATGATTTTTGATTCATGATTACATACAGGTAAAAGTAGAGTCAAACCTGGGTCTCTATTCCCAGCAAAGGAATAGGGTAGCCAGCATAATTATGTAACAAGAAGATTCACATCACCAAACCAGAGTTTCTTCTCACTGAGTTAGTTAACTGGGATATTAATGTACCCACATGGCATTATATGAACATGATGTAACTTTTATTTTTTAATTTAATATTGGTTCCAGGATTTTATATTCTTTTATAGTTAGTTATGATCTGACTCCTATTTCTAAGAGTTATAAATTAATGCACTTCTTGGATTTTTTTTTAAAATACACAGTCCTCGGGTGCCTGGGTGGCTCAGTGGGTTAAAGCTTCTGCCTTCGGCTCAGGTCATGATCTCAGCGTCCTGGGATCGAGGCCCACATCGGGCTCCCTGCTCAGTGGGGAGCCTGCTTCCTCCTCTTTCTGCCTGCCTCTCTGCCTACCTGTGATCTCTCTCTAGCTCTGTGTCAAATAAATAAATAAAAATATTTAAAAATAAACAAATAAATAAATACACAGTCCTCTTCATGTCTCTCAATCCCTTCATGTGCCACATTGACTAGATATTCAATATCATTTATGAAAATATTTCTATTATTCCCTGTCAACTGATTTTGTTTACCCAACGCCAGAGAATTATTTCCTTATTGAGCAGGCAAAAATTGATTTTTCACAGTAATTTTCATATTTCTTTTCTCTGGGATTATTCATCAGTACAAACTGTTTTGGTCAAAAAATATGTGCTATTTCCAATAACATCTGGGAAAAATTCTATCCTGTCAGAAAGATTCCTGTTATGTTGCCCTCTATCAACTTAGTTTTCTTATTGTTTGAACCCTAGAGCTGCCTAACATAACTACTTTTGAGCACTGTTATTCTTCACTTAACAAAGGGATATCTGTTGGTGTACACCTCTGCATGTGTCCTATCCTCACATTGGAACTTTTCTTTTCTATGTCAGGGATATTCCAGTAAATCTCTCTATTTTGTTCTACTGTATCCTATACATAAAGCTGCATTTTTTTAGGATGGAGTTGAAAGAAGAGTTCTCAGTAATTTTCAGCATTCTCTCTGGCAGGTAGTCTTTCACTGCCTTATCCAAGGGCAGAGAAAGGGTTAACATCAAGCTTCAGAGAAGTCTGAATATTTCACACTTGCTTCTTAGTTCCTCTTCGTGCAACAATAACTCAAAGAACCATTAGGAATTTACCTAAACTAGATGGGGAATGGGGAAAGGGTGAATCTGGCCCAGAACAGAGCTAAATTCCCTCACTTCATTATTGAAATTGGTTATAGAGTAATGAGTAACCTTTACAAATGAGATAGGACAAATGATGGGTCTGACTAGCTAGGTATAAAGGGTGAAAGGATACCAGGTTGGTCATACTCACATAGCCATCTTTGAATGTGTGTCCTCAGTCAGAAAGACTGGACATCATGACTGAGTCGGGAGACTCATGAGACCTCTACTCTGCTGTGCATGCTGTGTGTTTCCTGTCCTGCATCTTTTCTTAAAACTTAGTAAACTTGGTGCAAGCTAGCCTACTAAGTACTGTCAGCATGATGTCAATATCAAATGTCAATGTCATTGTCAAATCCAAGAGTATTGCTGCTAGTAATACAGAGCTGCTATCAGAGCATATCAGTTATGTTTTGTTTTCACAGCTAATTTCTCCTCATTTTGCATTAAAAAAAAAGTCATGGCAGTAATCAGGACAAGTAGATGAGGTGTTTAATCTTTAGTTCCTATTTACCTGGAAATTATGTTTGGTTTTGAGAAAAAACTGATAAACATTGCATATTTGTCAATACTTCCTTGGTATTTTCTTCCCAATTTGGAAAAACTGAGCAAATTGTTATTGAAATAATTTTTGCCTAAAACTTTAGCCTTAGTAATTGGTAGGTGTTGTGGTCTGATTTCACAGCTATTTTGCCATTTCTTTGTATCTGAGTAATATTTTCCAATAATACTTAAAATGCTACCTAAGAAGTTTAAATGTCATACAAGAATTCACCGTTTTACATTTGTAGCATTTGAACTTGTTCTCCTGTAATTCAAAGCCATCGTAAATTATTACTTTTGATCCCATGATAGAATGCATGATCCAATTTAATGTTTCAAACATGAGTAATCAATAACTGAACTTAAATTATAAAATAGTTGTACAATTTAAAAAATAACGTGCAGCACTACTACCTGCAATGTGAAGAATTAGGAAGGACAGAAAACACTCAGATGCAGGAAAATGACAACAAGATACATGGTAACTCAATGCAGAGTTCAACATAATTCATGAAGTATCAAAGAACTCAGAAAATTAAGATAAGCTACAACTTAAAAATAAAACTTAAAAAGCAAGTTTTGGTTTCAATACAACTCTAAAGGTCAAGTTAATATGGGGGATCCAGAATATTCCAAATAAATAGACCCTAAGGGAAACAGTAAACAAGGGCATGTGTTGGAACAAAGCATAGACTCTGAACTACAAATTCATGAACTAGGCCAGAACCCTTTAACTGTTTTAATTTCAGTGAAGGTATAAATAAGGGAGAAAAACTGTCTGTCATAAAAGGAACTGATGAGGACAATTCAGTTTCTGCTCCTCCTCTTTGTGGCACAAAATAGTCTCCTTAAAAATTTGTAGCCATACGCCTGTTGAATTGTCATTGAGTTTGGAATCCTGAACCTGTTTTATCATTGTTATTAACTTTCCTTAATGATTGAATAAAGCCAACACTGTAGAAAGACACAACTCGTGTTTGCGCCTTCATAGCGTGCTCATGACATATTTAATTAAAATTAAAGAAATATCATCTGTATAATATAAGAATAATAATTTGTAGGGTTAACAACAATAGTTTAAGAAAGTTCTATGGCAGTGAGTAACATTACTTTATAATCAGGGTTTCTGATAATAATTAGAATACTTCAAGC
The DNA here is from genome assembly GCA_002007465.1 of Ailurus styani. Lineage (NCBI taxonomy): Eukaryota > Metazoa > Chordata > Mammalia > Carnivora > Ailuridae > Ailurus > Ailurus styani. The sequence goes on from LNAC01000006.1 coordinate 10,509,252, forward strand.
TCAGTGGTTGATTCAAGAGAATGATAAAGAAATGGTTTAAATTCTGATATTGTTTCGATAGGTTTGGTAAGTTTGATGTAAAATTTCAAGTCCAGCAATACTCACACAAAGACACCCACACAAAGAACAGAACGTCTAGTTCTCAAACCAGTAGAATAAAACCAGGCTGAAGATTGCAAACCAAACTTAGGTCTCAGGAAAGAAACTTCAAAGAGGGAGCACAGAGACTTTTAATTGCTGGGAAGAGAGGGAAAAAGCAAACACACAAACAGAGCAAGACAAAGATTTGTATACCGAATCCCAGTATAAAAAATTAGAAACCTAAAAGACTTTGCACGTAAGTTGGTAAGTACATGTAAGTTAATACATGCATGTAAGTGCATGTAAGTTAATAAAAGTGTACAGTTTGTAGACTCCTCCTAGGATCATAGTGATGAGGAAGCAGAGGGCAACTGAAGACAAAGTACAAGCTGACACCCTGCAACACCCTGCAACCCTCACTCCTGGGTAGGATATTTGCGAAATTCCTCCAGGAAGCTCCCAACTGCCTTAATGTTAATGCCCTACTAGGGGGCAAAACAACCTTAACTTGACAAAGGCAAAGGCCTCCAGTATCTTATAGGTCCTCTTTAGCATATGAAAGTTCTTTTGAAAACCTTGGGTTTTCCCTACCTCTAATTCCCAAGTATATAATCACCCACCCCTCACAATTCCACTGCCCCAGCTCTTTCTGCCCACAGGTCCTGTCTCTGTGTTTTAACAAAACCACCATTTTGCACGAAAGACATCCCGAGAATTCTTTCTTTGTCATCAGCTCTGGACCTCACCCCACCAAACCTCACCTATATTCCAAAACTACATCAATAAGGAGATATTATTTTATCATTTCCGTTTATGACTGAGGGGGGAATAAAACAACGGTTGAGGAACCCTAAAAAATAAAGTGGTAGAGTGAAAATGGATTATTCTGAGGATGAAAGTCCAGTGTTCTGCAAATTCGTATTACACATTATTATTTTCACACCCAAACCATGTATGCATTATATTTTTGGGTCCTCTAAAGATACAAGAGGGGGGAAAAAAGCCATTTACCGAATTCATTGTATATACAAGACAATGTCCTATACTCGTATCAGTCATGTTATTTCATCTCTACACCAACAGTCTGAATTATTATTTTCAATTTGGAAATGATTCAGAGTAGAAGTAACTTTTCAAATTGGTGGAGCCAGTATTCAGTACTAGAGATCCTTCTGAATCCAAAGTCTTAATTAACTACAACTTACTACCCGAATAAGAGCAGTTGAAATGTGCAAATAACTGGTCAACCCTAATGTAAATACAGAATAACAAATTCCCTTATTTCATTAAATTCTATTAATGGAATTTTTAATGAAGAAGGTAATGTTTCCCTAAACCATTTCTCCTTATCTATTAAAGTTCTATCCATACAAATGATAATATCTTATTTCTCCAGTTATGATTGTCCCAGACAATGTATAGAAATAAAATTATAAATAATATCTACCAATCTTTATTGCTAACGAAGAGTTCTGATTTTAAATTATTGTGTGCATTTCAATATATGTGTTTCAAACATGCCTCATATGGATGAGAATTTTAAGAACATAACTTCTGCAGAAACTATTAAAAAATAATACTGTGAACTTGTTGAGTCTGTGTTAAGAAAGGACAGCTGCACATTCGGGGTCCTGGAAGGGGGCCCATTAAGTGTGAATTCAAAAGGCAACCAACAGGTTTATCGTCATTTATTTGTGAGAGAACAGTCATTTGTTTGACATGCTGAAGTCAGCCTCAGGGGGAGGTGGCTTTGTTCAACAACTATCAGACAGGAAAAATTATTCCCCATTCTCTTGATAGGGAGTCAAGGAGAACTTTGAGATAACCGCTTATGGATATAAATAATGTGATGGACAACAGTGTGGGGGTTACCAGGTACTGGTAAAAAGAAGCAAATTTCCTTTATTTCTGAAACACTAAAAATTGCGCTTCAGGATTGAACAAATGTATGAATACTCACTTTTCCTAATAAAAGAGAAAAATTTTACCCTAGCACTGAGTCTGATTATTTATGTTTTGCTTTGTGGTCTATAATATCATCCCTTTAACCAAATATTTAGCCACTTTCAAAATTCAGTTAATACTTTCTTAAGGAAATAAATATGCTACTCTGTTAAAAGTTAAAAAACAAAGCAACATTGACGATATCGGTAAGCTATAGAAAAATTTTAAAACCTTACACATGATATTTTTCTTGGGCAAAATATCAAGTCTATACCTATTTCTTATATACGGTGTTGTTGCACTTCAAGAAAGATAAAATGAAAGCCTTTTAGATCCTGATCACAGCATGTAAAAACAAACTAAAAACATCAAAATGACAGGACTTTGTCTTTTAAAAACAGACTTAAACGATGTAGATTGCAGACTGAAATGATAAAAAGCTATGAAGCTGATGATGGAGTGAGTTTGCAATTACGAGAATTAAAGATATATTTTAACTGAATTCAGTTAAAAAGAAACTCCTTTGAACGGAAAGAGAAGAAAAATGAGGGCAAATAAATTGAAAATACTATTCGACATAGTATAATTTTATGAAATTTAGTTTTCTAATCAGAATTGATATAGTCTGAATTTATTACATATTAACAAGATTTAGGGAATGCCTTGAATAGAAGTGACAAGAAAGTTGTCTCAAAAAGTGGGTGGTTTGAGACTGCACTGCTTACTTTTTAGGATAACATTCAGGAAAACAATACAACATTTCTACAGTCTACGTCTGGGTGCCTGTTAAAAGAAAAATGTTGAGTTGAGTAACCTATACATTTGGCCAAGAACACTAATTCTAACATTCTATTATCATGTTTTCATGGAAGCCTATTTATCTAGAAATGATCATAAAGAACATGCTTTCCTTGTATGTCGAGAAAATTTGTTTTCACATAATCACATTAATCAAAAAGACTTCAGCATAAAAATCACTTAATGCATGTATAAAACATTACAATATGTATTCATTACAAATTTTAAAAAATATATTAGGTTTAGAAGGGTCCTCTGTTGATTTTTAATTACATAGAATAATGCTTCCTGTTTCTTTATCAGGCCATATTTTTGTGTTTGAAGTCTAAAAATCACATCTCTTTTCTGTATAGCTTGTGATTATGTAGACCCTTTCAAAACAAATTAGAATAGCACTTCATCTATCAAGGACATCTCAAATATTTTTCAAGTTAACATTTTAATTAATATGGAGCTCATAATAAACCATTAGCACATTAGCATAGGTTTACTCCTAAAATAATTTGTAGTTGAGTAGACTTCTCCTGACAAGAAAACATAATAATAATTTCTGATTTATCACAAAATAGAAATGTAGCTCAACAAAAGAATGAGTCCACTGAGTCATTCGTTCAACCTCCTTCTATAGACTTACCATGTAATAAGCTTACATAACTGTTCCCTGTATAAGATTTTTAATGCCCCTTTCATGCTAATAAGAGCAAAGATTTCTAATAAATTTTACATCACCCAAAAAGCAGGGTGGCCATTACATTTGTGAGGATTTATTGGACTACTACTTATACTGTTATGGATTCAACCTAAAACTCTTTCTGGTCAATCATTCTTAAATCAGTCTTCTTTAACTACAATATGGTTAATTCTTTCTTATGTCTCTATTTTGACTAAATATATGTAACATTAGAACTAATCATAGAAATGAACAGGTGAAAGATGCTTTATAATTTACAAAGCACTTTTATGTGTTAGCTACTGTGACCTTAAACAACCCCACAGGGACAGACGTTATTTGCATGTTTATTTGGAAGCTAAGGCAGAACGAGTCTTCTACATCTGAATACTGTGGAAATACTTTATGTTCCTCTACAAAGTATAACAGGGATGCAGATGGAAAGGCAATCCTTCTTGTGAGGTCCCACTGTGGGGGCTGTAAGTCAATCATCTGCTCATTTATTTGAAAAAAACAATTAATTAAATGTGCAAGGCAATGATTTGGAGATTAAAGAAGATAAAAAGATACTTTTCATGGGGAAAAATATAGATATATATATAGAATAATCCAATGGAAAAAGTCAGAGTCTAGAGGTTAACTGGAGATTGCTATAGGAATTCAGAAAAAATTATGAACAATTCAGTCTGGAGAGTTCAGAAAATAATGCACCAAAAAGTTGAACTGGCCATTAAAGATAAGTAAGAATGTACCAGAAGAATGTAAAAAAAGAGAGAGAGAGAACAACAGCAATCCAGGAAAAAAGGTCAGCATGCTGAAAAATAAAAACTTACTTTACTTATGCTACTTGGGAACTAACTCATCATAATGAATTTTCACAAAATAAATTACAAGCTGAATGAGAAACTTACCCTACATTATCCCCTTTTAGGAGCTGATATTTGTTTTTTCTGAATTTGCATTATCATCTTCCTTTCTGATTTTCATGTTCAGCTGAGAGTTTCTGGCTTGTCAATGAGTAAATCAGACTTTCATCTCAACCCTACATACCCTTCAGGTATTGTCAATACTTTGTGTTTCTAGACAAACAAACAAACAAAAACCCATGTAATATTTACTCATCCATACTGTAGGGAATGTGGAGAAAGCAAATTAACATTCCGAGGTCTTCTGAAAGAAGTTACTGCAAGCTCTAGATGATTTTTCTAGAACACCCATGCCTCAGGTATACATGTGGGTAGCTCCCTTACTCCCTCTAGATATCTGCTCCAATGTCCCCATGTGGTGACACTCTCCCTGTCTCTCAGATAAAACAACAACACAACACCGATACCCCATCTTACACCACACTTGCCAGCCACACTACGTTGCCAGTTCTTTCCCATAGTACATCATTAATATCTGCCACATTTTACTAAACCACTTACTTTTGTGTTCTACCGTCTCCCCACTAAAATAGAAACCCTGAGGGGAAAGAATCAGTCAGTTGCATCATCTATGTAATACCCAAAATATATGTAGAATAATTAGGTACGTGAATGGACGTAAGTACATGGAATGCACAGGGAAATGAAAGGTATTCATAATAATAATTATTATTAATACTATTCGGTGGTTAAATCATTATCTTTTTTGTCATTTCAGAGTTCAGTAGTAGACTAGGCACCTTGAATTTCACATGATTACATGAACTGTCAAACAGGAAAAAAAGAAGAACCTGATTAAATTGTAAGTGTGCTGACCTACTTACAAATAATAAAGGTATATCAATATTAATATGAATGTCTGGGAAATTGTCTATAATTGTGACTAAACTTTAAATGACCCCCTCAAAATGTACTTGTTAAAAAAGTCATTCTTAATCTTTCATTTGTTAATAGCTACATTTTTCTCAAGGCTTTCAATGCTATTCCTACATCAATGCATTTATCCACAGCAGCATGGACAGCGTTCTAGGGGGCAGTTTCACAAGCAGAATTAATTTCAGCTGATTTTGCTTTCAAAGCCCCAATCATCATGAATCAGTTGAGATGGAATGCCTGCAGGAGCCCACAACCTATGACACAGTCTTACTGTGAATTTTGAGCATATGCACTGTAAACACTAGATCTTATAACATTGTATCTCCTGTCTGGCATTGAATGTGTTCTGCCCTGCAGGACTATTAGCAAACAACAAAAATGTTTGCACTTCACAAGCCAAGGGATAACTCACCTACTTAAATAGATGTTCCCTCTGGACATTAAAAAAAAAAAATGTCAGCAGTTAAGCAGGTGAAGTATCAACACACAATGCAAGGAAGCGATTCCTGCAAGAATATGCATTTTTAGCCAATACTACTTTTCCCATCACTGCCTGGAATTTATGTAATTTAATTAACTTAATGCTCATTAGTTTGAAAACTTGGGGGCTGTTTAATACATTTGCTATCTTTAAATAACGGTGACAGTCACGTGGGGGAAAGAGTGGGGTTTTCATGTAAGCTTTGATATTGGGTTGAATTCACAGCATACATGTGCATACACACACGTTTATATATTTCTATATAGACATATGTAAATGTGACTCGGTGTGCAAGATGCATGTGTATATTTTTTAGGTTTAACGTGTAGGTAGAACCTTTTATTTAGATCTAATCTATAGATAGGAAAGTGCAAATATTTCAAGTGTACGCTTTGGTGAGTTTTCACAAAATGTACACCAGGACCCACATCAAGAAACACAAGTTTACACATCCTCAAAAGTTCCTTCAGATTCCTTTCCAGGTAGCAATCCTTACCCTCTCCCCAACAAAGATATCCGTTATCCTGACCTCAGCGGTAATATTTTATTTCTCTTTTTTTGTATAAAGTCCATTTTTGGAATCATGATTTTCTGCACAAGAAAGCAGCATAGTATGACCAAAAGCTGTTCATGACTCTACACAAGTTACTTGGTGCTCAGATACTGTTATAATAACTAAGTGTGATTATTCTAAGGGTTAATTTAATGTATGTCAAAGCACACCGAAATGGTATGAACAATCAAATGTGGGCTTTATTATGATTCATGTTCCTTTTAATAGTCTCTCCAGTGAAGCTAAATTATTAGTGGATCTATTTTTCCTAAAATTTTGTTTATGGCTAATAAGCAAATATGTAATAAAAGATGCTGTTCATGTAAAAACATGGACTCTCTGAGGTCAGGGACTGTGTCTTATTCATCTCCGTATTTCCTAGTGATAAAAGGTAAGCATTTACAATGAAACATAAGGCACTAAAAACAAAACATCTAAATGGATGAGCAAGGGATACTAGACTAACATTGAGGAGACAAGGTCAATCGTACCACATCATGGATGAGAAAGGGCAATAGCTTTTCATGTTCAGTGAACACTTGGTGCCCAGAACTTGCTCTAAGTATAGTTTATGCTTAGCAATAAAGATAACTTTATTTAATCATCATAATAAATCCACAAAGTGGGCATTATTACTACCCCAATTTTAGAGATGTGTACATGGGTCACAGAATTACTAAGAAAACATAACTAGTAATAGCGTATCTAGAATTTGATCCCTACAGCCTGCCTCTCCAGCTTATTTTTATTTTTTTAAGACTTTATTTACTTCTTTATTTGAGAGAGAGAGAGAGCACGAAGAGGCAGGAGAAACAGAGGGACAGGGAGAGAAAATCTCAAGCAGACTCCATGCCGAGTGCAGAGCCCCACTCAGGGCTTGATCCCATGACTGTGAGATCATGACTGGAGCCAAAATCAAGAGTCAGACACCCAGGGTGCCTGGGTAGCTCAGTGGGTTAAAGCCTCTGCCTTTGGCTCAGGTCATGATCTCAGGGTCCTGGGATCGAGGCCCGCATCCGGCTCTCTGCTCAGCAGGGAGCCTGCTTCCTCCTCCCCCTGTCTCTGCCTGCCTCTCTGCCTTACTTGTAATCTCTCTCTCTGTGTGTCAAATAAATAAATAAAATCTTAAAAAAAAAAAAGAGTCAGACACCCAACCAACTGAGCCACCCAGGTGGCCCCATTATCATGCTCTTTTAGGTAAAATATACTCTTCAAATCACATTTGTATCACATTAACTTTTTCCTCCTAACTACATTATAATGCTGTCTCAAGGGCCATTATACGGTATTAGAAACAAATTAAAATATAAAAAACAAAAACATTCTAAGTAACTATACAAATTAAGCAACTAAAGAGGACAAAGGAACACAGCTCTGGCAGCAAAACCTTTAGTATAAATAATCTATAGTTCTCTGTGTTGGGCTTAGATACTTGTATAGAACCTGGTTTTGAGGTCAGGTTCTGCCCCCCGAAAATGCCTCAAAAGAAAATATTTCCACTGTTGGATGATGAAAATCATTGCTCTCTAAAAGCTTTACACTCATTGAAATATATAGAGGCTCACTTTAAAAAGAAGTAGCCAATCCTATAATCACACCATCTTACCGGTAAGTTATTATCCAATTTTAAAATGGTACATCATGACATGTCTTGGTGAATTATGACAAAGCAATTTCAGAAACAACTAAGTATATAAACAGTCTTCTGACTGCAAAATCCCTTCCGACTCTGGTAATCCCTATTACAAGTGGCCTTCATTCTCTAACAATCACTAGATTCTCTGCTGTACCAGTGGTCTCTGGAAAAAACTAGTTCCTCACCTTGGGAAATTCTTCATCCTCAGCCAAGCATTCTGTTAACTACCCAGAGATGATAAACAAAAATGCCAATGCACAAAAGCAGTGACGTCCAATGAGACTTTTTAAGATGATACAAATGTCCTATGACTGTGCTAATAGATTAGCCACTCACCACATGGCGACTGTAGAACACTTGATATATGGTTGAAGTCACTGAATTTTTATTTTTATTTTAATTAACTTTAAATTTAAATAGCTACAGGTGACTAGTGGCTATCACACTGATCAGCCACTAACCATATTACAAATTAAGCATTGATTTGTACCTCCCCATTCTTGCTGGGGTTTTTTTCCCCTTGTAAGTAACCAAACACTTCTAAATTGTCAAAAGGACAAATCTAAAGTTAAGATAGATTTTTGGAGGTTTGGAACTAAAACTCTATTACTTTTCAATTTGATTCCCACTTTCTAGTTCCTCATATCAACAAAGCAAACATAAATATTATTTTTTGAGAAAGAGCTGGAAATTTATGGGGCTTTTTTCTTTACTTGAAAATTGCCAGCTTTTTTAAAGCATGTCCTATGCAGTTTATATATTATAAAGTTTAAGTCCTAATTACTCTTTAGTGTATATAATTATAATTTAAGTATAGTGATACTAACTAAAAAAGCTTTATCTAAAGATAGGACAGAAATATCTTCCCTCAGTGCATTCTCTAATGGGAAGCAATCCAGAATAAGCTTTGTTCTCATTGAGATCCATCCCTCAGTTTTGCCTGACAGCCTTTATAATTTAATCAGGGGACTATCATGTTAATCAGCATTAAATGTTTTGATTATACTGATACATTCTAACATAGACAAGACATTCAAGTTGTAGTGAGACTATACGAAATGTGATGCAGCATTTGGCAGTTACATTTATTTATCATCAAAATGAGGAATCTGAATCATTCAGACCACCATGTGAATTTTTCATCCTGAATGATCCATAATTTCTGTCTTGCATTAGTCAATCTAACTACATGGCTTTTAAATGTCTTTTTTCACTTTACCCATTTGTTGGAAGGTAAGTCTCTTATAATTCAAAATGGCATCATGGTATTCCATCAATTTTTATCATCTAGAAATATATTGATTATCTAGTTAATAAATCTACTTGGAGGTATCGCTCAATTAGTTTGTCTAATTCTGCTGTAATTAACCATGACTGAAACAGGAGAAATAGAGGAAGTGATTTCTTTTGCTCCTAATAAACTTGTGATGTGGTCTTGGAGATAACTTTGAAAATAACAACTTTAAAGAAATAAACAACAAAGAACTTTAAAAATTAAAGAAAAGAACTTTTTTTATGAGACCAAGGACCATACTTTTATTTTTCTCTTACTTTATCTCCAGGGCTTATTTTGCACTCTGGTAATTAAGCACTCACTCAAAGCATTTGTTGAGTAGGTGTTGAATGAAGAAGCATTTAATTAAAATGATCCTACCTGAAATTTTAACTTCCTACAATACCATTAAGATTAGATCACCCATATATTGAAAAACAACAAACACACACAATAAAAAATTATAAACTATTTGCACAGGTTTACAGTGTTATAAACTTTCTTGGCTTAGCCTTCACCAAATTTCCAGAACTCATTTCCCATTTCATCCCTCTGTTTTCTATAACATTTCAGATTGTGAACCTGAAGTCAGGTTTATAAATCTGACTTTGTCTTCCATATCAACCTGCTTTAATTCCTGTTGTTCAATGCACCTGAAATGATTCATCCACCAACACCCCCTTATCTGCATCTCCAAATCCATACTGGAGGCACATCTGACCCATAATGCCCAAATTCACATGTCTCCTGTCCCTCTAATGTAGCTTTTATCATTTTTACTAGTCATTTTATTATTTCTTTCTCATTGGATTAAAAGTTCTTGAGAATGAACCTGTTATTTTTAATTATTTTATTAATTTGTGATTTACTCAGTCAACAGTTATAGATTAAATACGATGTAACAGTGGGTAGAATTAGACCTGGTTTCTACGATAGTGGACCTTGTAATTTAGAATAGAGGTATCGATCAAATAATCACAAAAATGAGCATATAATTACAAACCAAATTAAATTAAATGAAATAAGTACTGGGCGCCTGGGTGGCTCAGTGGGTTAAAGCCTCTGCTTTCGGCTCAGGTCATGATCTCAGCATCCTGGGATCAAGGCCCACATCGGGCTCTCTGCTCAGCAGGGAGCCTGCTTCCTCCTCTCCCTCTCTCTCTGCCTGCCTCTCTGCCTACTTGTGATCTCTCTCTCTGTGTCAAATAAATAAATAAAATCTTTAAAATAAATAAATAAATAAATGAAAAAAGTACTTTAAAAAATCTGGCCAAAACAGGAAAGGAGGATGTTTTTGAATCTTTCTCTATAAGCAATGTTTGAAGAAAGATAAAGTTAAGGATTTTTATCTTAATTGTAATTTTTTCAAAGATTTTATTTATTTATTTGAAAGAGAGCATAAGCCGGGGAGGGGCAGAGGGAGAAGAAGAACTAGGCGCCCTGTTGATCAGGGAGTCTGACATGGGTTTAATCCCAGAACCCTGGGGTCATGACCTGAGAAAAGGCAAACTCTTAACCCACTAAGCCATCCAATCTCCCCAATTATAATTTCAATGACAAGTTGTTCCTCAAATAAAAAGAAAAAAAATCAAGAGGTTAATGTAATACATTTTTAAGAGTAGCCTGACTACCTAATGATGATAAAAATAATAGAGGTGAAAATGAAGCAAAATAGTCATTAGGAGAAATAGCTAATTATTTTGATAATTGAAAAGCAAGATGATGGTTAAAGAAGAATGGTGGGAGGCACCTGGGTGGCTCAGTGGGTTAAAGCCTCTGCCTTCCGCTCAGGTCATGATCTCAGCATCCTGGGATCTAGCCCCGCATCAGGCTCCCTGCTCGGCAGGGGGCCTGCTTCTTCCTCTCTCTGCCTGCCTCTCTGCCTACTTGTGATTTCTCTCTCTCTCTGTCAAATAAATAAATAAATAAATAAATCTTAAAAAAAAAAAAAAGAATGGTGGCTGTGGACATGAACCAAAGACAAAGTTGGAGTGCATTTGTGAAAGGAAACAATGAGGCTTGCTGATAGATGGGATATGGAGGGCACTGTGGCAGACACCATCTTGGGTGTGGTTCCACACTCAACTTCCTAGCCACTTCTTATACTCAACATCTGTTATATAACCTATGTCTCAACATCCCTTATACCTCTAGTGCATCCCAATGTGTGCCATATACTTAACATTTCAACATCAACTACATATACAAAAATTCATTCCTTTTCAACCCATTTCTTCCAATGGAATTTGCTTTTTTTTGCTAATGTCAGATAAATAGATCTTTGAAAGAAAAAGAACCCTTGCGTCAGGCCCAGTGCATAGACTGCATACAAGTCTGAAATGAGACTAAAATCATCGGGAGGTTCTAAGGGGAAATTGGTTTCTTTGTGTTTTCCCACATGTTGAGGCCACCCACATCCCCTGGCTCTTGGCCTCTTTCCGTCTTAACAGCCAGCAATTGCCAGTTGGATTTCTCTTCCTCTGTATTATTTCCACTCCATTTCTATCAACAAGTATCTTTCTCTGAATCTCCTGACTCCCTCTTTTACTTATGAGGACTCTTGTGATTATATTGGGCCCAATCAGATAATCCAGGATAATCTCTCCATCTCACATTCCTTAACTTACTCACATCTGCAGTATCCTGTTTGCTAAGTTAGGCAACATGTTCACAGGTTCTGGGCTTGAGGACATGAGTATCTTTGCAGATGGGCATTTCATGCCTACTACAGTGTCTTTTATTCTTAGAATGGAAACATAAGGCTGAGAATAAATTAGTCTGTCAACTTGGGACCATGAGACAGTAAGTACAAGACAACCACCAAATGCATGTTGTAACACTATCTGGTCACTGAAATGTTATTATTAAATGGATAACTCAGTGACGTAGTGAACTCTCATTTGGTTAAGACTGCTTGTTTGCATTTTTTTCTTGGAGTCATTCATAGTAAGAAAGGCATTTTATGTCATGACCCAGTAATGGGCCACAGCCTTTATTTTGAAAATATTGCCCTAAGAATAAAGACTATATTAAGCTTTTTAATTTTACTTTTCTGTCTTCTCTAGATTATAATGCACATCATTTCAACTGTGTAAACAAAGTAATGTTCTCATTGAAATTGCTTGTTAAAAAGATCATCTCTGAGCACTGAACTCCATAAAGTTTTTAGAAGCACCTGAAAATGGTATTAGCTTCTACCTCTAGAATTCCCCATCCTTGGCATTGAAGACATTGTTTTATCCTACTTTCCCCCTTTGTATTCCTTCTTATGATTATCCTTCATCCATCTGATCTCTTATTTTAGTTACCACAAAGCATCTTACTTATGAAATCTTTGACTAGGACCTAGAACAAGAACCACATTTTACATCACAACCTACTACACACACATGCATAAGGCTAGTCTTTGCTTCTTAACTATACTTTCACAATGAATTTTCTTTATAAACGTAAATAACTGTCACATGGATGAAGTAACTCCATTCCCATAATATGCCAGCGCCTTTCAGTGCCACAGTCCATAGCCTGGCATCTTCTGTGGATTTATTTATCTTGGATCGTTACCTAGTTTCTTTCCTGCATCATTTTTTTCCTTTCTACTTTATTACCTCCCAAAGTTTTATTCCTTTACACCTATCAAAAGAAGAAGAAAAAGACCAACAATGAGGAGGAGGGGGCAGAGGAGGAGAGATTCCCTTAATTACACATGGCTCTCCAGCTCTGCTCAGTTTTCTGCTACCCTTAAGAGTTAAACTTCTAGAAAGAGCTCTCTCTAACCATAGTCTCCACTTCATCACCTCCTTTCTCTTTCCACTATTCTGGTTGGATTCTCATTGTCACTTGTGATTGTTTCATTGTCATGAGCCAAACTTGGTCAAGCTCCACTCATCTAAATCCAATGGTAGCTCTTCTGTTTTTGCTATCCATGAGGATTTAGATGCATTCAACCATTTATCACTCCCTCCTATGGTAAATTCTTCTCATGGCTTCAGAAACCCCATCCTCTTCTTGTTTGTCTCCTAGTCACTGACACTGTTAATCTCACTTGCTGGCTCCTCAACCCAATCTTGGCAAGGTTCTAGACTCTTTCCTAGATCCCTTATCCTTTTCTATGTACAAATGTAGTCTCTTGAACCCATCTAAGCTCTGAGCTTTAACCAACATTTACAGGACTTTCAAGTCTAAATCTCCTTTCCTGAGGGCTCTCTGGAACTATAACTTGTTTAAAATACAGATTTGACATCTCCACATAATATGGAGGTGCATACAGTCTAAAGACAATCTTCTGAGTTGCATTTCCTAAGTGGTAAAACTAAAATTGAGAGAGAATGAGGAACTTGCCCAACTACACACTGTTTGTCAAGAGGGGAGTATAGATGCCTCCAATCCAGTACCATCAGCTACGTGTGACTAGGGAAAAAGGAAGGAAGAAAGGAAGAAAGGAAGGAAGAAAGGAAGGAAGGAAAGAAGGAAGGAAGGAAGGAAGGAAGGAAAGAAGGAAGGAAGGAAGGAAGGGAGGGAGGAAGGAAGGGAGGAAGAAAGGAAAGAAAATAGAAAAGAAAGAAAAGGAAAGAAAAAAAAAAGGAAAGAAAGAAAGAAGGGCACATGATGCATACATCAAGAACTCAGAGCTAAAAGTATAAGATTCCTTTCTGTTTGTTGGAAAGGTCCAATGTTGGACAAGCCCCACTGAGTAGACTTCTGGAAATCCAAGCCCTGTGGTGAAGTTCATTTTGTCTCATGCTGAGTATCACAGCTGAGGCAAAACTACAGTTCTTTTAAGCTCTCCCAAATAATTCAGTCTGACTTTTACAGTTCTTTTTTCTCCCCGCCAACAGTTTTTACTGAACTGATACAGGTTTACATGTTTCCCAACCTGGTTATATTTCAGTTTATTGATGAAAAACTATCAATGGGATATTAAGTTATGACACGGTTAAGCAAAATCACTTAGTAAATAATCACTTGTATTGATAATCATCACTCCAGTGGCAGGCTCTCTTTAAATTATCCCATCAAATAGTTGCTGTGCATTCAGAGCTTGCTGAGACTCAAATCATTTATGTAAATTTCCCAATCCTCAAGACTCAAAGCAGATTTCTAAAAAATATTTGGATTTTCAATATAGCTTCTCAACTGAACTGTCTTCATTGACAAGCCTTTTAAGGATCAAAGAGACACTGCAGCCTTGACACTCAACATTTGGAGGCTTATATTAACTATTAAAGACTGAATTTTCCACATAATAATTTTTCTCTACTGAGGCTCCATGCACTAATGTTAATCATCAGGATAAACAATTCAAAATGAGATTACAGCTAAAAATTGCAATGGCTAAACAAATTCTCCATGATCATGGGGATGACTCAATTAAAGCAAATTACAGCTAAATGCAGGACAGCAATAAAGGAAACAGGGAAATAACAAGAGAAATTATCTGTATCAAAAACAAAGTTCTAAAGCCAAAATATTTAAGAGTAGTACAGAATGGTTTGGCTCAAGAATATAAACCAAATGCCAACAGTTTACAATTACAATGATCACAAATGCCAGGTACTTTGAATACTTAACTTTTCTGCATGCCAGATAGTTTACTAGGGAACACCAATTGCATGAATGCAGGCTGTATAGCAAATGACTACTGATTTTATTTTCCCCATAGCAATACCCAGCTATAACTCTGCATACTCTTTCATTCCAATCACCTCTAGAGAGCCTTTATTATAAGGTTTCAGAAGACTGAAGGAACAGATTTGGTGAACTTAAACTTCATTAAGTTTACAGGACAGACGTATAAGTATTTTTGTGATATTTGTCTTAATGGATATTCTTTGACAAGGCACAGAATTTGGCTATAGAGTTATTTTTATTACAAAAGGTAGGATTTTCAGGGGAGAGACCTAACGCCCTCATTTTATGTTACTAAATTAGACAGAAATGACCATTAGTCTTAGTTTCCTTCCAAAGGGGTAGCGGGGAAAAGGCATGGTCCTTAGCCTCCTGTTCTAGTTGATAACAGACAAAGGAGGGAGGAGAGAATGGTGCAAGGTAGAGAGCTTGCTAAGGTCCTTCTAGGTACATGCCCACGTTCTTCTGGTAAATACATTCATTTACTCTCAGATATTGAGCTTAGGACAGGACAGAAGGGAGACAGCTTTCTAAACAATTTTGGCTTGAAATGGAACAATGTATGTAGAAGTGTCAGCAAAAAAAACCCAACCAAACAAACAAAAAAACAGAGCCTGAAGTGGCTAAAGGGGTAAAAATTGTTCGGGAACACCAGAGCTGGGCAGTTAAGTGATAAAAATCTTTATTCAGGAATGTTTACAATAAGAGAAAAGAGACCTCATTATAGAACTGTGTTCAATTCGGAATATTGCCTGGACAAGTAGAGATTTATAGCCCAGGAGCACGATGAAGGGTCAGTGGGAAGAAAATCACTAAGAGGAAACGTCAGGAGTAAAAGGGAGATTCTGGTTAAATAAACTTGAAGGGAATGCTGAAGGTGGCCGGGGAGATCACGTACCACCTGGGCACAGTAGGCAATCCCCGTAATCCTCACACTAACGGGGATCGGATATTGAGGGTGGGGGATTCTAGCCACAATGACTCAGCAAGATTTTTGCTACAAGTGTTTTAGTCCCAACAAAAGCAGATGCCAAGGTTGAGGACCAGAGCTCTCAGAGAAGCCTGACTAGAGTAGTCGAGGAGAGTGGTCATCAGAATTGTTTTCAACAAAGGAGGCAACCAAGTTACCCTACACCTTCACTTCCAAACATCTTCCTTCCACTTTCTCTAAGATATAAAACAATGATTTCCCAACATGAGTAAGTATTTTCATCTTTGTGCCAGATAATGTGGATCACAAAAGGAATTTGTTCGTGATTCAACATGTCAGTAAATTTTACCTTCAACTGTTTATTTTCGGCAATAAATTTTGGCAATGTTTTTAGTCTCCATGTCATTCATAGCCACAATTGACGACTTAAAGTTGTAGGAAGCACAGTTTCCTACTTTCAGTATGACTAGAAAGATATTGCTCTGATTTCTTTCACACTCAAAAAATAAAATTACTTTTATGATTTTGTGGCAAGGCTTGAACTAAGGGCATAATATAGCTTTCTCCTAATCACTGTATATTAGGCTTTTAAGCTCAACGATGGAGAATTTTGCCTGAATATATTTGAATAAATTCTCACATTCTTCAAGTCTTCTTCACTTTGTTAAAGCCCAAGTGTCTCTGGGATATCTACCATTACAATAGAAAACCTTGACTCGAGATTAGGTTACTCTGAATTATTTTCTAAAGTAACTTAATTTTATAAGATCAGAGTGCACTTATAGTTCATTTTATAGCTATGGAGAATATGTATTTCTAATTTCTACTTGACAGTTTTTTTCTCCCATCATAGCTGAGAATTTTAATTCTGTGCCTGAAAAATTATACTATACAAATTTCCCTCAAAGCCATTTGGTATGAAGTACTGCCCATTAGATGTAAGCTGAGCGTTTTGAATATATATTATTCATCTCTCAAGGGACAGTCTTTCTCAGTAGATCATAATTTAAACATCTATTACTACTTTGATTAATTTGGTTCCTCCCAACCAAAAAAAATCTAAAAAAAAAAAAATGCAAATAGCCACACTAATACAATTATTTGAAGTTTGTATTTTAAGACTTTTCCACTAAGAAACCAAACATACAGTAAAGGTTACAGGGCTCTGGCTGACAGACCCTCAGATGGATGGACCTATTACAGTCTATCCAAACAGGAAGGCCAGGTCACTCATTAAACCATGGTCAATAAAAATGGTGAAATGGGTTTTGTCCCAAGGACTGATGGCTAGATAATTTGACAAAAGGACAGAGAAGAATTGTGAAAAACCAGAAGATCAATGGCTATTAATTTAAAAGCAACACATATCCTAGAATGAAACAGTTTATGTTGTTATGTAGGATAATTACCATTTTCAATTAGCTGACATTTCACATAGCTCTGGGACTATAGCAAGACAATAACCCTCGGCATCTAATCTCAGCTCTGCCTTTTGTCAATGATCTGGTATTGCTTCAAAGGCAAACCCAATACTTCGTGAGCAATGGCTTTCTTTGTCATAAATAGCAAGAAGTGCACAGAGTTCAAAGGAAGTTCAAGTGATATACAGACTTAGGCAAAAATATCTCACATGTTAATACTTCCCTGAGTGAGTGAATATTTTTTCCCGGCCATTTCACTAATAAGTATGTGCTTTTAATGCAATAGAGCAGTAATTTTTTTCATTATGGTGATACTATAAAAAAATAGAAGCGGATTAGAAATTCCAATATGCAGATTTCCATCCCATCAGTGTATACATAATTTACATAACTGGTTTCCCTTGCTCTATTGTAAAACTTAAATATTCACTTCCATTTATCTAATTTGTTTGAAATTTGAAAGTATAATAAAATATTATTTGCAGTTTAAAATAAATCAGCCATTTCCTATTTAGAAAAAAAGATCTCTAATTTGTCAAGAGAACATGTAATAATATTGAAGATCATTCATTTTAAAAAGAGCTTTCAGTCAGAGTACCAGGCCATTGGTGCAGAGACACTGGTCTGATTCTAATCTGTTCTGGAGCCCATGTGGTATGTTCTTAGTTACTTAGGCCCCTACCAAATACAAGACATAGATTACAAAGTCAGACCTGGGGAGAAACAGAGTAAGAAAATGTAAATAACACATGTCAGCCCATCACTCCTAAAACACAAAACTCAACGTCCATGTCTCATTATGGTCATTGATCAGTGGCATCATCTCTGTCTTTGAGAGGTTTTGAGACATTAGAAATAACTGAAAATAAAAGCTTTCAAATACATCTTAAACATTTTAGATGTCCTAATGATCTAGACAATGGAAGAAACCATGTGGTATGTTCTTTCCAGACCACATTCCTGAAAATCTAGATATACTGCTCTACTCTATGTTGTATTTTTTAGAAACGTCATGGATATCTATTTTTGATAGTTTTTTTCTTAATTAAGCAAATGATCATTAATGTTTTATATTAGGTTTTCCACTCGGTACTATGGTCTAAATGTTTGTGTCCCCATAAAATTCATATGTTGAAGTTCTAACTCCAAAATGATGGTGTCAGGATATGGGGTTTCAGGGAGGTGATTAGGTCATGAGGGTGGAGTCCTCAGGAATGGAAGTAATTCTTTATAAAAGAGATCCCACAGAGCAACCCAACCTGTTCTGCCATGGTGTGTGTGTGTGGGGGGGGGGGTGCCAGGGAGGGCGTCAGAGTGAAAAGACAATTGGCTAGGAAAAAGGCCCTCAGAAGATATTAAATACACAACTGCCTTGGATCTTGGACTTTCCAGCCTTCAGAATAGTGAGAAATACATTTCTATTGTGTATAAACCACTGAGTTTAGGTTATATTTTATAGCAGCCTGAATGGACTAAGACAGATACTGAGTGGAATTGTCTAGGAATGAAAAGCCGGTCATAAATAAGATACTTTCCAATTGCATTGCTTTATTCACGCAAAACTTCTGAATTGCCCTATTATTTTATATGCTTCTTAAGATTTTAATTTCACACCCTTCTGAGTCATGATTGTATTGTCAATTAAGAATGCCATTAACAAAATGGGAGACTCCTCACACAAAACACTGTGGTACAAGTTAAATTAATACCATCTTGATGATGTCTGAAATGCTTCCACTTACAAGATCTGTCATACCACAGCCCAGGGAGTTGATGCTTATTTGTCCCCTTTGTATTCATCTATGAAATGGCAACAAAGTAAAATCATGTGAAGTCAAAGAATTAAAGGTCTGTTAAACCTTTTGTGTGTTGAAAAGTATTAATGCATTACTCTACTCTCCTGAGCCTCTGAACTAGTTGCATGATTGGGCAACTGGCAAGAAGGAAGGACCCCAATAATGACTGGGAATCTTCAAATGCACCAGCTGACACACACTATCTCAGTTATTCTTCACAACAGTCCCACTAGGCTGAGATCTCCAAGCCAAGACACCATCAGAATTGCTCAACATTCTATCTTTAAGTAGCCAGCAAAGTGCTTGGAAAGAAAACAGACTTCCAATAAATATTCTTGCAAAGGGAGGAGGAGGGGAGTGAAAGGAAAGTGAAATTGATATGATTACACTCAAGGATAAAAAAGCTGAAATAAAGAGAGAATAAATAATTTTCCCAAGATCACACAGTGAGGAAGTGATGGGCCTAGAATTCAAACCCTGATCTGTCGAGATTAAAACACTAAAATATTCTCCCATTTATATATGGATTATGTCCCTGCTCCTTTGAAAAAACTGCCATGATTTCATTCATGCTAGCCACGAGCTAAGAGTATCATAATTACCTGGATTCTAAGTCAGAAGAGGAAAATTCTTGAACAGATATGCTGTCAAAATATTTCTGCTTCTTTCATTTTCTGTAGTAACAGAGCCTCCTATTGTGGAGAGATGGAAATAGGTGAGCACTTGGTTCATAGTCCAGCTCCACATTCAGAGTTTCGTGATGGATCAAACCTATAAATACCTGAGTTGCTTTACTGTGATCTAACACATAGACATTCTCACAAACCTTCACTGAAGTCATTTTTTAGATTATCAAATACTTGTAAAATTGTTTTAACATCTTAGCAAAAGAACTCATTAGCACCCACGAGTCCTTGAAATTCCCCCAATTACTCAGTATTTTATATATATATAGATACACACACACACACACACACACACACACACAGGTCTGCCAATCAGTTAACTAGGTTTTCCTGTTCTGACTGAATACAGTGTTCATCCCTTATTGTCAATGCAATCAAAGGTCTCCAAGGTTCCAACTCTGGGTAGTGTATATATAAATAGGGACAGAGGAGTAAACGAATGACTTTCAAGTGTTCCCCTGGAGCATCATCTCTTTCTAGTCTGATGTTCAGCAAGTGATGACCACGTCCACCTAAATGCTGTTCATCACAGGTGCATGCTCCACCTTAAAATTTTATCTCCAGATTGGACCAAAAAAACCTTTAATAGTTCTTATCAGTAGAGCTCCGAATCTGGTATTTTCGAAAATAAGTTAAAAAATACCATCGAAGAATATAAAATAAAAATAGGGGAATGTAGACAAATTAATAGATAAGTTTTAGTTTACGAAGCACGTTTCTGACCCTCCCTTTATAACTTAGCCCAGGATCTCANAAAAAACCTTTAATAGTTCTTATCAGTCGAGCTCCGAATCTGGTATTTTCGAAAATATGTTAAAAAATAACCATCGAAGAATATAAAATAAAAATAGGGAAATGTAGACAAATTAATAAATAAGTTTTAGTTTACGAAGCACGTTTCTGACCCTCCCTTTATAACTTAGCCCAGGATCTCATTTCCATATCCCTTCCTACACTCTGGCTCAGAGCAGTATCTGTCTATTAGCCCCCACAGGGCTTGGCCACCACCAAGAGCAGCAAGTCAGCCCAGCTGCAGGCAGGGCGGCTCCTTGAGCTTTTCCTCATGCAATAGGCTCACTTCTTTACCCCTTCAGAGGCGACATCAGGAAAGAAGGCTCTTGTTTGCCAACCTGTCTCCCTTCATTTTAATTTCTCATCAAAGGAACTTGCCTCTTCTCCCACATGACTGGTAGATCTATATAGCTGATAAAAATAGATGTTCTCAGGCAAACTTATAACACCCAGAGGGCCCAGGTAAGTCCTCTTAAGCCCCTTAAATACATAAGAACTCTGATATTTACACACACGTGCCATGTCCTATGTCACTGTGAAGGCTGAAGCTGCACCATCAGATTGGATTTTAGACCTGCAATAACCAAAATGATTTTTTTTCTTTTATTAATGTGGTGTAAGAATGACTGAAATGAGAAAGCTAGTGCTCAGCAGTGGCGAGGGAGAAAGGTGCTGAACAGAGAGGGAGGTCAGTGGGAGGCCAAATGCATTATCCTCCCATCTTACGCTTCTTGTAGTATTATTTACTTCTCTTTTCTTACAGTTTTCTCTCTCCATCTTCCCAGATGTGTTAGGGTTATAGTCAATCACATTCAGGCAAAAGAAGAAAATGCATAGAAAATACAGCTGAAAGTCAGCTATTTCATAGAATGAGTTTGAATCCCACGCAATCTTCTGCGAAATACAAATTGATTTAACTACAGCCAGATAAGACAATAAGTATACACACTAGTATTTTCTCTGTTGTACAATAGCCTCCTTTGATAGAACCATATCATANTTAAAAACCATTTTGAGCTCAAAGCTCTTCCAGTTCTATAATGTCAGCCTTTGTTCTATTTAGTACCCTGACTCATTTCTGATAGCTCTCAAATATGGATTATACTCCAGATTCAGTTTGAATATTCTTAAGACACTTTGTCATGTTACACAAGAGATAGAAATTTGATCATTAAGTATGAATTATGACTTGAGACATCTACCTTACTGCTCTTGTGTGGTATGATTATAAGGAGAAAATGAAAAAATTTGTATTTCAGAATTATTACTTTTAGTATTATACATATAACTCCTATAAGAAATTCTCTTCCCCTTTACTATTGATAAAAAATTCAAAGCTTTCCAAGAGATGTAGGAAACATGTTCTTAAACATGAAAGTTAAGAGCAATTTAATTCAACAAATATTTACTTGGTGTCTACCATTTATTACAGTGCTACACAAAAATCATGATTATACAGACATGATTTAAGCTCTGAAGTGACTTAAAATTCTGAGGAAATCAGAAATTACACAATGTCGGACAGATAGAAAAAGTCCCATGAAAGTAATTAGGAGATAAAGATTCCAGTCTTAGTCATAATGTTCACAATCTGAGAGGACTTGGATAAATGATTTCACCTTCCCTGCTCTTTGCTTTCTCATCTGTAAAATAAATGTTTGAACTAGTCCACCTCCAAATCTCCTTTCAACTTTCATGTCCTATGATCAGGTAACACTGTAGTAGTAACATTAAAGTGGGAATGAGAGTTTAGAGAAGAAGAAAACCTTATGGCAAATGACTTGAATGTCTAAAAATAATGCAAGAATTCCTGTACCAAAATTAGCAACAGCTAGTTATTCATTTAGGCTATAAATAAATGTTGCCAGGTCCCGTACACCTTGTCCTGTGTCACGTATTGGAAAATCAAAACTGAGTAAGACTTCAAGCAACAGTTAACTAGACGCTTTCAAGTCAGAGTGTTAACTCATGTAATAGAGACAGGATGCTATAAGGACATTCCTAAACCACACAGTGAGGTCACGAGGGAGACTCTCTGGAGGAAGTGATGCCTGAAACAAATACTGAAGGAAGAGCAAGGTGAAAGTGGAAGGTGATTTTTCTAGACAGGGAGCACATGGAACCAGAATGACTCAGTGCTTTGCATGGAACTGTGAGGAGTTCTGAGTAGCTGGAGTATGATTGCAAAAATGCAAAAAAGTGAAGGTGCTCAGCCAGTTCTGCTGTGTCCTTCCACCAAATGACAAACAGGCAGTGTGTGCGTGTGTACATGTGTGTCATTAATTCTACGCATGCAAAAACATGACATAAGAAAATTAGCTAAGCACTCTTGTTAGAGTATGGAGGATTTTAGTTCTGTAAATAAACGTAATTTCTATGCCTACTTTCGAAATAATGCTGTACCACAAATTCCAATTTATTTATATTGCTGTCTCCTCTCAGAATCTAGGAAATCCCCAGCTCATGTCTATTTGCTTTGTGTCAGGTCAGACATTTTTGCTCACCCAGTACAGATTAGCAGAAATTGACCTGACAGGCTCTCTAGACCTGCATTCTCAACAACTAAGGATGCTCCCCTAGACTAAGACAGACTTTTTCTATATCCCCAGCCCGCTTTCCATATATCTCTACCTAAACACTCCTCCTGTGAATTTGTAATTTGTTGTTTGTATGTTTGTTTCCCTTAAAGGCAAGCAATAGCTTTGGGTTCTCCAGTTTGCAGGACCTGGAATCTTGTGTGGATAAATCCTTGATGCCATAACTGAATCGGCCCATGTATTAGCTGCTAGTGTTCTACTTTTGCCTTTAAGAGTTGATCTCTTGATATTGCTATCATATAAACAGACCCTTTTTATTTTGAGGATATAAAGGGGAAAAAGTGGGAGAATTAACCTAGAAACACTAATTCTAACTTGTGACAGAGGAGTAAACACTGAGCTCTCTGGTCCAGCAGTTTCTTTCTTTTTATTTGTATTGAACTTGGCTTTGAGTTGAATGTCTCCTTATCCTAACATATGTGTGTGTCTCTCTGAGGCACCTCAAGGCTATTTAAAGCTCTTGCCCCTGACAGCTGTTTACACGGCACAATCTTTAATCGTTGAACAAATGGCATTGCTTTGGGAAGGGAGGTTTAATATCCAGAATTTTTTTTTGGTGTTCTCAAAATTAAGTCAACTTATAGGCAAAACTAAGTAGCAGTGTAATCCAGTTGAAAATAGGGCAATGGGGTCAAGGTCCTGGCTCTTCTACCTACTTTTACAGCTGTGGGAAGCTGAATGAGTTATGTTACATCTCTGGGATTGTTTCCTCATCTGAAATGAGGGATGAAATAATAGAAGTGATACCATATATTTCGTGTATTTATGTCTAAGAATAAAAGAATGCACAAAATGTGTGCAGAACAGTAACAGTAACTGGTGCCTAATAAATGCTACCATATTCTTTTCTCTACAATCTTGTACTTAGGAATAAGCATATGCAACTAAAGGGAAAATCTAGCCAGACTTATCTACAAGCACAAACTTATATTTCTGTAGGCCAGTGTACTGAGATTTCCAATTTGATTATTCAGTAGTCATTCTGTGCATACTATCATTTGTAAGATGGATATGAATTTCTGTCCATGATTCCTTTCCTCACTTCGTCTTCAAACAACACCAGTAATGTCTGAAACTCAGCAGATAAAGGTGAAATGATTCAAGGACTTTATTAGCTCTCTATGCAGTCTTACAATGTTCAAACAACTTCTAAGAATTTCTTCAAAAGCCACTTAAGAAAGACTTGCTCACATATCACATCACAAAGCAATATTGACAGATGAAAACTGGAAATGCTGTCCTACCGTTGGGAAATGAAGGCCTCTTTCCTCCTGCTTTTACTAGAAAGGACAGCCAGACCAGTTTGAAGCCTGTTTAGCATGGTGGGCACCAAACCTTTAATTAACACCTCATATTCAGTACCCTCTCAATCGAATCAAAGTGTAACCTGCCTCATTTTCAGAAGGGACAATACTCGGTGAGAATTTGGAATTTACTCAATGGTGTTTATGCCACCTTAATTTTTTTTTTTAACTTTAACCCGATAACTTACACCAGGGACTGAAGAATTTCCAGGTACCACCATACTACAATTGGCCACCTTTTAAGCCTTTATGGACAGATTGACCAAGTTGCAGCAAAATAGAACTTTATCATTTTTTATTACTCCTTCATTGGCTTTTGAGTAGAGAGAAATCAGCTATGATCAAAAGCCCTGGCTATTACTGCTTCCATGAATTACACATTTTAAAGGCACTGCAAGAATTATATTTACCATAAATAGGATACCGAAAGATAAGATCAAAATCTCAAGTGATATATTATAAACCAGGTTTTAATCCTATATTCTTTAATTTACACCATCATGGTCTGAGACTACTTAGAGATGAACTGAATGCACAATTTTCTTTGCAAGTAAACAGGGAGATGAGTGCTTACTGCTTGCTGGGGTGATTTTATATGTAAAAACTAGGAGTGACTCATAGTTCTCTTATCAATCTAATACTCATTTTTGGTGTCATTAAAACCAGTTTTCTAAAGCATAGTCTGAGTCAATTTGTCCAGATATGCAAGGCTATTTCACCACTAAAATTATTCTAGTGGCCACACAGGGAGATCTATTTAAGATGAAATGTTTTTTTAAGGATCATCATTGGGCTAAACTCTTGTAATAAAATCCCTTTTGATATAGGTTTAGAACTCTGGGATTTTATTCGACTCTTGTGCAAATGCTGAAATAAAATCAAAATGACTCTTGGAGGAAATAAAACGACAACAATAAGGTTTTGCCTGAAGGAGTTTCAGTGATTCAGCTCATGTCGAAATGATGTGGCCATCTACCCATCTACCTCAGAAAAACAAAAACAGAACAAAAAGCAAACAAAAAGTATGGTTGGATTTTCAAGTTTTAAAGCAAAGTGTTGACTCTATATGAGCTTATCTAATTTGTAAAGTATAGAGAATGTCTCTCCCTGAGTATAACAGACTAGAAACTCCCTAGGTCAAGTCAAAGCATACCATCAAATTGCTATCCATCTTCATCGTTTTTTCTAAATAATCTGTATTTTAACCACATGTGAGATTTTTATCAGCATCAATATTAATAGAATTGTTTGAATTTTAGAATAAGTAACTGCATAAGATTCTTCCATATTTGTTATAAAATTGTAACTATTCAAGGGCGCCTGGGTGGCTCAGTGGGTTAAAGCCTCTGCCTTTGGCTCAGGTCATGATCTCAGGGTCCTGGGATCGAGGCCCGCATTGGGCTCTCTGCTCAGCGGGGAGCCTGCTTCCTCCTCTCTCTCTGCCTGGCTCTCTGCCTACTTGTGATCTCTCTCTGTGTCAAATAAATAAATAGAATCTTTAAAAAAAAAGTTGTAACTATTCAAAAACATATGCATTTGTACATGTGTTCCATGTCTTAAATAAAGGTTCGTGTGAGCAATTTATTTTAGGATTAATTGCATAGTGAATTGTGTTTTCCCTTTGAAAATCTGATAGTATTTTCCCCCCAAAAGTAGAAAAACTGCAAATGCTGACTTCCCTCGTGTTGGTTGTTGGGTAATCCAAGAATGAATAAGGTATCTGTTGGTCACTTTAGTAGTCATTGTTATAGTATATTTGCTTCTTCCCACTATGTTTAACACAGAACACCTAAATATATATAATGCTTACATATACAAAGATTATGTATAGATACATAAATATATACATAAATGTATACATAACCACATAATTATAATCTTCATCAAATATCTTTGGGCAAGAGGTAAGGCATCAACAAATATATACTGGGTATAACTCTAATTCTATACTGAAATACTATGTAATTAAATGTTTTAATGTGATTTTCAACAGTTTCTGTTACTATTATGAATGACATGTTCAATATATTATTCAAACTTCTCCATGGTTTTAAATGGAGTTGTGAAGGTTGTGTACTGCGTAACTCCAGAAGTGCCACTGATTTCATAGTCTAAGTAAAAAGCATCACTTGGGATCGTCCCATGCATGAACAATGTGACTGACAGTTGGCCCTATTATATGTAAGTGCATATTTCTCCAAAGAAACTCAAGGAGGTTGCAATGTATTAAGGTGTTCTTGACTACAAATCCATCACTAAACTATGTTAATCATGGTGAAATTGATGGGAAATAAATGCGGTCAATTTCCATGTATTAAAACTTCTTTTTCTTTTGGATTGATGGACAAAGTAGTACCTAAGAAGGCAGATCCTTACTAAAAATTTATAGATTTTGTGATTTATTTATCCATAAATTTATTCCTGACTCTATAAACGTGTTTCTGCAAAATCTATCTACAGACATTTGGTGTAAAAATATGGAAATTTTCATGGCAGACATAAAAGACAGACTCATTAATAAAAATTTAAGAAGGCATTATTTGATATGTCTGGTTCACCTGGAAGGAGTGGGCCATAAGCAATGTATAAAACTCAGGATTTAAAGTAAGATATGCAAGGATTTGAAATAAGATATGGTGGTGTATGAAGGGTAATGCAAATATCCTGGTCTCTCTAGTCAGATCCAAGTGATAAATTATACAACTTTGTGTAAGTTCAACCTTCTTGAGTCTCATTTGCCTCCTTAGAATACTGGCAACACCAAGACTTCTCTCATTCTGCAACGGTTAATTAGAATGATACCTCGGCAGGAGTCAGCTCTCTTTAGCATAGACTAGCTATGCCCAATCCTCCTTTGAATGTGAAATGTAACAACAACAAAAAAAATAATAGACAAGAAACAGGATGACAACTGAGCATGAAAAAGCAGACATCTTTCTGAGAAACTTCTCAATCTAATACACTGAATTGCAAAACAATTTGAAATTTTATTTTGAAACTACATCTGAAAGTACTGGAAATTTAGGAATAAAAATGTGAGATTACATAGTTAAAAAAACTTCATTTTATAATTATCAAATATAATTTATAGAAAATTATCTTTAAAGATATTAAATATAAATTAGGAGAAAAGTAAATCAAGGTTATGAAATACTACTTTGTATATTTATGTTAAAAGGATGAACATCACAGTATCTGGTATTGAGCTCTTCTAAAATTAAAAAAAAAATTTCCTCCAAACCAAGATTATTTAACACACAAATATAGTTTAAAGATCACAAAAGCTTTGTCCTAAGGCAATAGAATTCTACCCAAGGTGTAGTTAAAGCTGATGCTAATGAGCAATGAAGTAAGAATAAGAGACTCTTAGAGATGAGAGACAAGCCTTCCCTTTGCTCTGAGGGAAATGAGGCTGGAGGAGGTTAAGCATCTTCTTGGAGACGAGAGATAGGACTTGACAGATCAGGCAGCTCATCTACTTTCTGTATGTCAGGAGTAACCGAGGCAGCTGATTGTCATCGTTTGTGCTACAGGGAACTGCCTCGAACTCAGTTTGAAGAAAAATAAATGAACATCTTCTATTAAAAATCCAATGTTTTCTTTATAATCATATGTCTTATAAACCTTAACAAAGGGCGATCCAAATATTGGGATAATTTTGATGTTTTCCTCATGCAAATCTGGCTCATTTGAAATTCCTAGTAAATCTGTAACTTTGAGCCTTTATTCTCTGAGCCAGAACTGGTCCTGGATGCTCCTGGTGCAGGGCACTGGTACCATAAAATAGAAAAACAGACGCACTGTGCAGTATGACCTTCATCTTCACAGTGCTTTCTGAAAGATGCCTTGTACTACTCTATTTAAAAAACAAAACAAAACAAAAACAGAAAACCACACACACACAAAACCCAAACATACACACACATTCTTTTGGGGCCCTCACCCAGTCTTGCGGCTTAAAATACCATATACACTGGGACAACCCTCAGAATTACTTATACAGTTCAGATCTCTCCCTGGAACTCCAGACTCCTAGATCCAATGGTCTACAATACATCTCTACAGGAACGTTCAGTAGGCATTCAAACTTACCACTTCCAAAATCAAATTACTGCTCTTTTCTCCAAAAACTGCATTGGCAGTCTGTCCGGACTAAGTTAATTTCAACTCCATCCTTCCAGTTACTCAGGCCAAAGACCTGGGACTCACCTGGCCTCATCTTTCACACTCCACATCTCATCCATTGCCAGATCTCTTAGCTTCACCATGAATCTGATTCTAACCACATTTCACCACCCCTACTGACATCATCGTGGCCCACTTCCTCATCTTCTCCCACCAGGTGCGCCACAGAGCCTCATCATTCGTTCCTCTGCCTCCACCATGCACACTGTGTCTATTCTCAACAAGGAAGCCCAACAAAATGATCCTGTAACAATGTAAATCATATCACACCCATCATTGGGCTCAAAACCCTCTAATGGCTTCCTATGTCACTCTGATGAAATGGCCAGGTTCACTCTCACTTTCAAGGCTCCATGCAATTTGGCATGCCAGTATTGCTCTCACTGCATTCCCTGATTGTTGCCTGGTCCTTCTTTCAGTTCCGGCCACACATCCAGTGTCTTCTCAGACATCCCTGGCCTCCAGACAATTCCACCTGCTTTTCCTCTACCTCTCCCATCCCTCTCGGGTCTGCTCAAATATCACCTACCCAACGTGGTCTTCTGTCTTAGGCTATTTGGGCTATCAGAAATGGGCATTGACTGTGTTTCTTAAACAGCAAACGTGTCTCACAGTTCAGGAGCCTAAGAAGTCCAAGATTAAGACACCAGGAGATCTGGGTCTGAGAACCCTCTTCTTAGTGTACAGATGGTTATCTTGTCATGGTTTCCTCACATGGTGGTGAACAAAGAGACAGAGCAAGCTCTCTTGTCCCTCTTTTTATAAGGGCATTAATTCTATCAAGAGGGCCCCCACCCTCAAGCTCTAGTTACCTCCCAGAGCCTCAATCCCCAAGTACTATCACAGTGGAGATGAAGATTTCAACATATGAATTTTGGGAAGTCACAAACATTCACTGACAAGTCTATTTACAATTAAACTCTACCATTACCCACACTATCCCCTTGTCCTGCTTCATCTTTCTTTATGTGCCCATAATCACACTGTTAATTTGAATTATTTTGTTATTGTTAGTCTCTCTCAACCATACCATAAGCTCTATGAGGGCAGGAACTTCTGTTCATTTTTTTTTGAATTTTATTTATTTATTTGAGAGAGTGTGTGTGTGAGAGAGTGAGATCCCCAGCAGTGGGGAGAGGCAGAGGGAGAAGCAGACTCCCCACTGAGCAGGGAACCGGATGTAGGACTCCATCCCTGGACCCTGGGATCATGACCTGAGCCAAAGGCAGATGCTTAATTAACTGAGCCACCCTGGTGCCCACTTTTATTCATTTTAATAAGTATTTCCCCTCCCACAATCCTAAAGCAGGGCCTAACCCATCAGGAGAAGCTCAATACATGTTTGTTAAATTGATTAAAATTTCTCTCCTCCCAACGAATTCTGTCATTAATATTCCAATTTTCTGTACTTTTGTCTTAGTATCTTTCCTGTATATTTGAATCTACAGAAAACACATTTTACTTTCTTTCACCAAATATAAAGTTTACAGGACTCATTTTTTTATTCTCCTTGATGTTATTTATTTATTTTTATAAAAAGAAGAAAATGGGGGCACCTGGGTGGCTCAGTGGGTTAAAGCCTCTGCCTTTGGCTCAGGTCATGATCTCAGGGTCCTGGGATGGAGCCTCACATTGGGCTCCCTGCTCAGCAGGACGCCTGCTTCGTCCTCTCACTCTGCCTGCCCCTCTACCTACTTGTGATCTTTCTCTCTCTGTCAAATAAATAAAAAACCTTTAAAAAAAATAAGAAGATTTCTACAGTCAAGTGCATAGAGAAAATCTTGCTCGTCTGTGTCTGAAACCAATCGGTTCTCCCTTTACTGCCGTGTCTAAGTTTCACTTGTAATTCAGACTTCCCAGCCAGTTTCCGAGCTCTAGTACCTTCCTGCAATACATCTTATACTTTCTATCTAGAATCCAGGGTCCCTGAGGTTTCTGTTCCCAGCTCTGACACCTTTTTTATTTTACTTACACATATCATTCAATATCCCTTTCCTACCCCAATTTAGGCTTTCTGCCCTCCTGCCCCCTTTCCCCAAATGCTCGCCGGTCTTCAAGACTTAGTTCAACTGGTCCCTCTCCTTATAGCAATTTCCAATCATTCCAGGCAACATTGGTCATTTCCTTACTGGAGTAACTACACCGTTTTAGTGTAAGACATAACTGAGCATTTAGTTGTTCTTTAGTTTATAAGTTCCCTGAGCACTATATAAAAACTCAAATTTCTTCCATATTGTCTGGGACGTGTAATCATAAAGCCTCATGATTGTTTTTTATTCATCTGACATTTAACAAGATACCCAGCTCCTGGTGGCTACTTCAGTTTTCTTTGCAGAAAATGAAAAAGGAAGGAAGGAAGGAAGGAAGGAAGGAAGGAAGGAAGGAAGGAAGGAAGGCAGGCAGAAGAGAGGATAAGAGGGAGGGAAGAAGAAAGAAGCTAAATTTTTGAATTCTATGCTTTGGGGAATAAATATATTCCTGTGTATTCCAAGATATGTTTGCTTTTTGAAACTCATTGACCTTAGTGAAGGTACATAAAATTAACTTTATATCAACTTTTAAGGATGTTGCAATAAAAGTATGATAACAATCACAGTTATTTAAAATCCTTTAAACGTTCAGAGTAAAAAAAAGTTATTGGTAATTCGTATTATATAAACATAACTGAAAAACAAGAATTCTACTGGGCTATTGTG
The DNA here is from genome assembly GCA_002007465.1 of Ailurus styani. Classification (NCBI taxonomy): domain Eukaryota; kingdom Metazoa; phylum Chordata; class Mammalia; order Carnivora; family Ailuridae; genus Ailurus; species Ailurus styani. The sequence goes on from LNAC01000006.1 coordinate 10,540,526, forward strand.
ATATTATGGAATGTTCAGATGGAGATTAGATGATAAACCAAATTAAGATTGTTTATACTTAAATGCTTTATTCATAATAAATGCTTATATTCTACTTAAAAGTACTCTTAAAACTACTTCAAATGTTTTTCAGAATCTGTTCTGGAAATTCTGCCCATTGCTCTGCAGTTTTGCAGACATGGAAAGATATATTTTACAGGTGGCCTTCAACTTCAAGGAAATCACAGTCAAATGGGACAGCTCTATTTGTTTCCTATTTCTACACTATATTTTCTCTTTTTTTAAAAAATGCTAGAGTTCACTAGACATTTTAGACTAGAGAGCAAAAGGGAGAAAAGAAGGGGAGTTTCAGTTTTTAAATAATAAAAGAAGCTTGTGACACAGGTTATATATCAAAAGTAGTCAGAGATAAGATGTATGTATTTCATAGGACTAACAGAGCATAAGGGTAGAAAATTATTAAATAAAGCAAAGGCAAATTTGAGAAGTAATATATGCATTCAAAAGAACATTTTAAAACGGTAAAATATTTGGTGCATCCAGCCTGTCTATTCCCTGCAACAGATTTCTCATTTGGCCACAGTGAACAATCGTCCAGCTGTCAGGGGAAAATTTGTCATATTTGGACCAACTTCCTCTGTGCCAAGAACAAGGTCAGACATAAAGAAAAGGAATATCCTGTCACTTATTGGATTTGACAGTAAATTACTATTTGATGAACAGATGGACTTCAAGTGATTTAAATTCATAATCGGAGTGTAATCATGAGGAACAGTGATTGGGAATCTTCTGTCAACCCATCAGTGAAGGACGTATCTTGAACACAAGTCACTGAATCCTATCTTGCTCCCGAACTAGAGTTTGTCCACCATCATGTGAAGTATATCTATGTGCTACTAAAAAGTATGCAGTTATGCAAGTGTGGAATCACATTTGTAGCATCTTTCCTATATAAACTGAAACTCTTGTTCAAGAGGACGTGGGGACAAAAAAGCAAAGCTATAGCATTTTTTGGAAAATTTACTATTTTTAAGGGCGAAATGCACATTGGTAAATGCACATGTATCTGAATGAGCTTAACTACAAGCCTTTACATGATAACATCAGGATGAGTGGATTAGTAGCAGCAGCAGCATTCAAATCTCCTAGAGGAAGCATTCACAAAGTACCTGGGTCTTTCAAAGGCCATGTGAACAAAGTGCCTCAAAAGTGCTCAGTATATGTTCTCACCATTGTGTTTATTAATGTGGTGGTGACGAAGACACGAATGAGGATGATGAAAAGTTTGGTACAAATATGTTGACGTGCAAGGAAAGATGGTCTAAATGTAGACTTGCCACACATGTATCGAGAGACTCAGAACTCATCACAATATTGTTTTGTGTCTCTTCTTCCACACATCCTCCTGTCTTCCCTCCTCTTCTCCCTCCCTTTCCCGTTTCCCTAATAAATAAATGCTTACTATGTGTTAAATAACATGCTACATGGTAGAGAGATAAATATGTACACAAATGTTCCCTAGCTTACCGGAATCTATAGACCATTATATTGAATTAGGCATGTAGAAAATCAAACATGATAACAATTGATGAGTGGCACACAGACATAACAGAAGTTTTTCTATTTAGAAACTCTCCCTATATGAACATATGCTCCAAAGTAAATTGGACTGCCTTAATGTAATGTCTCTGAAGATGGACTCATTCTTTTAATTTGTGCAAGTGCTTTGAAGGACTGAAAACAGAAACCTCTCTCGATCACACTAGATTTAGAGAGAGCAAGTCGGTCACAACGTACTTAAAGGCACAATACAATGCAGAGGAAAATAATAGTTCTGTGAGGGACAGCGTAAAAATAGGCAAAACTTCATTAAGAGAAGAGGCTATTTTTGTGGAATCTTAACGGTAATAAAAGCAGAAATTTGGGATGAGGAGAGAGATGAATGGCAGGAACATGTAATTAGAGATTTAGAGTAAGCACAGTTACACAAATAATAAAAAGCATGGGAATAAAACTCTAATCCATTTGGCAAGGATGGAGTTTAGAGCTCATGGGAGATAAACAGGCTAAGACTGAGTTAGAGGTGCAGAGATTCACAAGGTCAAGTTATGATAGACCTTAAATAGGTGTGGACTTTATCCCATAATTCTGGGAGAATTCTTCAAATTTTTTTTTATATTTTATTAATATTGGCCCCATGGGTACAGGTCTGTGTCTTCGAATGTTTTAAGCACATGGTAGCATCTCTGTATTTTGTAAAGAGCATTCTGATGGTGTAGAACAGTGGTTATCAACAGGGGACAATGTTGCCCTTTAGGGGATATATGGAACTACATGGAGATATTTGTGATGATCACAACTTAGGATAGGGAGGGTGTCTAATGGGTAGAGACCATGGATGATGTTCAATATTTTAAATGCACAGGACACCTCCCCCAGAAGGAATGGTATAATCCAATATGCTCCGGCACTACACCCTCATGTAGATGATTAATTATGGGTGTGGAGTGGGAACGTAGAACATGCATACAGAGAGAAGAGTTTCAAGATCAGAGGAAAACAGTCCCAAGGCATCAAAGAATTTACCGAAGAGGGTATGGAAGTGCTGGTGGGTAGGCAGTCCCACAAAGCCCAGGCTCAGCTACTCCTGCTTTTGGTTTAACATTCTGCTTTTTTGTTTGTTTAAGATTTTACTTAATTATTTGACAGAGAGAGAGAGAGAGAGAGCACAAGTAGGCAGAGCAGCAGGCAAAGGGAGAGGGAGAAACAGGCTCCCCCCGCTGAGCAGGGAGCCTGATGCTGGACTCCATCCCAGCACCCTGGGATCATGACCTGAGCCGAAGGCAGCCACTTAACCGACTGAGGAACCCAGGCGCCCCATTCTGCTTTCTTGATACAGAAATTCATAGTATTTTTGAAAAAGAAGTCCACATTTCCATATTGCACCAGGCTTTGCCAATTATGGAACCAGTCCTAGATGTCAGATTTTGGAGTTGTTAAGGAAGACGAATGATGGGTACAGGCAGAAGGGACTGAAGAAAAGGAAGGAAAGTGAATTAATGGTAAGGTTTGAGATGTACTGTTATTAGTTAAGAGAAACTGAGAGTTCGGGTCCTAGGGAAAAGATGAGTGTAGTTTGATACATATTGATTAGAGCCACCTGTTGTATATTCAAATAAAATTAGGCAGAAGACAGCATCCTAAAGGTATGAGAATTTTAGGAGCAAGGGCACCTCTGGACCACAGTCTTTAATGATAAGAACCTAAACTCTACAGTAAAGAAAATGATATGGCAGACAGTATCTGGGAAAAATCAACTTTTGGCTAACATAAGCATATTCATGACATGAAAGTGGTTATATACTCAACTCAAAATGCATTATGATTATTTTATCCTTTCTAAAGAGATTAAAATATTGTGAAATTTTTACAAATCAAAATGTATTTGAATGCCTGTGTTTTCTCTATTTGAGGACAAGTTCTTTGAAGTAACTTTTTTTTAAGTATTTTTAAGCACTTAGAAGTCTGTGTTTCAATAAAAGGACCCAAAAGAAACGTACTCATTTTCCTAAAAGAAGCATAGCTTTGGTAACCAACAAATAGGAACCAAAGAAGTGATATTATGCTATTTTTTTCTTGGTAGGCCTTGAGACATGTCAACTACAGCTGCTAAAATTTATAGCTAAGATTTTAATAGCTGCTAGTCGTGAAACTGACTTTAAATACATTTTAACAAAAATATACACAATTTCCAAAGTAAAAGTGTTTTAAAACTTAGATTTTTTTTCTTATCTCAGAATCTGGGGAGAAATTAGAGTCTTTAATTTTTTTTTCATATCTCTGCTCAGTCATGTGCTATCTTTTCTATTCATGCTCCATCAAAATTCATTTGTACTATACAATATTTATCACAAAGTCAGTATGTTACTGTGTTCAGTGCATGCTGCCTATGTAAGAGTTGTTTGGAAAATGTATTCCAATAGGTATTATAGTCTCATAACACTTGAACCATATCTATTTTGCTGGTATTAGTTCAATTTTTCCAAATCCTAAAATGCTTCAGAAAGCATATACAAAATATGTATAGGGCATTTCTTCAGGGAAAGTTGAATTTTTTACCTTTGCATATTTCTATTCTGTTCCCTCAGAAAAGAACGCAGAGATAAGCTGATGTATCACGATCACATTTATGAATAATCATTTATGAATGGTCATAATTACATTTACGAGGGAAGTAGAATTCTTTCTAGTCATGCAATGCCCAAGTCATACTTATAAAAGAATTGCTCAAACTTTGGAAAAGGAAAGAAGATGTCTTTAAGGATAAATAACTTGTTTGAGGCATGGAGCTAAAATTACCAACTTTGTTTTCTTTTGAGCCTGAGGAGGGTGGTTTAAACTAAGGACAGACATGTTTAACCACGGAGATGTGCTTAACCTTGGTCTGAGCAGGGTATCCTGGGATGTGGTTAGAGTCCTTCTAACCCTGACCCTGAAATGATGCAGAATACTGTGGGAGCCAGATGGATCAAATCAGACAGATTGCAGGCTATTTATATGACAATGGAGAGTTCTATCATTAACAAGGACTATGTAGCCTAAATAAGGATGTTCGCTGCCCTTGCTGAAACAAGAAATAGGTAATCTTAAATGAAAGAAACGTAGTGTCAAATTTTCTAACTTTTATATACAAATGACAGCCCAGACTAACAAAGAAAAAATATGGTGTTAGTTTCACTTTGCCATCCCTTACGAGGTCATGCTCCCATTTCCCTCAAAGACAGACATGCATTATCTTTTAAGAAAGGTTTTTGCCATTTTTGTCAAAGTAGTTTAGCATCTTCAAAACTCCTCCATGCCTTTAGTCAGAAATTCTTTTTTGTAAAATTATAAAAATGTAAACTTAGTTTGTATGATTTCACTTTTTCTCTTCCATTTATTTCCTCACCTTCCAGTTAAGTAGAGGGCTCATGCCCTTCTGTGAAACAGTACAGTTTGCTCAAGCTAGCTCCTCCACTGCTCACTTTCAAGTTCAATGTATTTTTCGTGTTTACATTCACACCACAACCTAGAAGTCCCCTACGTGCTGATTTGGATCAAAAACTCCATAAAAATGAAGACTATGTTAGTTGAAAAGAAAATCTGTGGGTGATTTTCTATTAGAAGACACATTATGTAGGTACTCATTAGAGTGGAACTTGCTTTTAAATGTTTTAAACAATTTAAACTGTAAAATTATAACAAGGAATGTTTATATTTACAAGACACTTCCCATTTTAGAAGGTGTGTATTCCTTCACGAATTGTTCTAGAAAGGAAGGGACGAATGATGAAAAATAATCATTTTCATCTTAACGAAGGAGGGCAGGCCATTTAGAGGACGATGTTACCAGTGTAGTCAGACTCCAAGTTGTTGAAATGATGCATAAACAGTGTGGCTTAGAGTTCGAGGACGGACAAAGGCTCTGGAGCTTAGTTTGCCTCCTTTGAAATACATCCCTGGGGCTTCCTGTGTGTGTGTGTGTCTGTCCTTTGGTGAGTAATAGAGTTGGGATTTAATCTGCTGTGTCACTATTCCCTAACTCATCACGTAGGATTAATAACTGTGTCTTCCTCATAGGTTTACCCTAAGTAATAAATATGAATGTAAAGAACAAAGCTGGGCACTATTATGATGTCAAATGTTAGTTCTTATATTCCTTTCCAAATTTCAGACTTATTTCTAGTAAGTCTTACTTATTAAGGAGTTTTTATTCTACTCTTTCTAAGAACTTTAGCTAGTTTTGGTGCTTCATTATTTTAATGCACACTTTTCTATACGTAAGTTTTTGTTACAAGGTGACTTGATCAACACGTTTTCTCTGATAACTAGGACCTGTGAAAAATAATCACGGTTAGGGGCGCCTGGGTGGCTCAGTTGTTAAGCGTCTGCCTTCGGCTCGGGTCATGATCCCAGGGTCTTGGGATCGAGTCCAGCTGTCAGGCTTCCTGCTCAGCAGGGAGTCTGCTTCTCCCTCTCCCACTGCCCCTGCTTGTGTTCCCTGTCCTGCTGTGTCTATCTCTCTGTCAAATAAATAAATAAAATCTTTTTTAAAAATCATGGTTGTTCTATATTTGTACCTCTAGAGGAAAGCTCCCTACCTCTTACATTTGCCTTTGTTTTCATCTGTCAGAAGTCTCCGCCCTTCTTTACACCTCCCTCCTTCAACTGCTTCCACCCCCATTCTTAAAAGATGAATTCCTATAATAATTGCAATATTTACCTACTAATTAGAGATTTGATATTTTTAACTGGACTATAATTTTTATCAGGATCGTGCAAATGTGTTTGTCTATGGCGACAAAGCAGCAGAAGTTAGAACATTAGCCCTGTTCTTTTAGGATCACAATGTTACAGAGTAGGATGTAGTGTTGTTTCTTTTGAAGGCATTCATCCCCACACTTGAACTAAACACATGATTTCTAAAAATCAACTACTGGGACTCCATTCGAATTTGTAGAAGTTGAATCTGTTTAAGGTTCATGGATATAAGTCTATATTCTTTCTTTCCTCTTACCTGAGCATTTGCCAATTCCACAGCAACTCCAAAGTGTTGGTAATTCCATGGGGAGCATAAAATTTCTGAAACTCAAATCAGTCTTTATCGACACTTATCAAGGAATCTATAAACACCACTGGAGTGGAGGCTTTTATTATTGACTGTACTTGAATATTTTTAAATGTCTTATGCTGATTGTGGCAAATGCAGAACATTATGTTACATATTCTTTATGATGATAGAAATACTGGCTGCCATATAAATACTAATCCATCTGATTCTTATCCTGCATGGCACCAAAATTATTATGGTGATCATTTCTCTGTTGAGGTGTTGAGTTAATGTCTCACCTTTTACACACAATATTCTAATGAAAATTTTAGGTGGGGTGACATGGAGGAAATAGACCAAGCTTTCATATAGGGCCAGATACCTACACAGATGTCCTGAGTGGACCTGGACCAGATTGTTCATCTCATTTCACCAAGGGATGAGTCAGCTAACTGATTAGTAATGCACTGCTAAACCCAGAGAAATCTATCAGGCTCGTGGTGTTTTGGCACTTGAAAGTAGAGTGGCAGAAAGTTTTTTTGAATCCTGCCACTGAAGGAACAGTTCCAGTCTGTTCAAGTGGGACGAGGGAAAGGATGGATACTGACTTGGGTCAGCAAGAGGAATGTTAACACAGGATGTATCAGCACAAGTACACGTTTCTATGAGAAGTCATAATTCATGGGGCGCCCAGGTGGCTCAGTCGTTAAGCATCTGCCTTTGGCTCAGGTCATGACCCCAGGGTCCTGGGATCGAGCCCCACATTGGGCTCCTCACTTTGTTTCCCCCTCTCCCACTCCCCCTGCTTGTGTTCCTTCTCTGTGTCTCTGTCAAATAAATAAAATCTAAAAAAAGAAAGAAATCATAATTCATGAACACTGCTGTTTGTAAACTTGGAGTGAAAAGAATGATACCCAACACTCAATATTTCTCATAATAAAGATAAGCGATAATCTTTTTGGAGGACTTCTCTGTGCCAGGAACCAGCAAAAAGTTTTACCTTCCTCATCTCATTTTATTTTCCCACAATAACTTATGATTCCACATTAAGTACAAAAGCAAAGACTTCGACAAAAGAAGAAGCCCACTGACTGCTACAATATGTCCTAAAGATACAGAGCCTCTTCTGGAACCTCGGCCCAGGGATTAACTGCTTCAGTGTAACACTTGGTGGTCACACAGCTCTGCTATATTGTGTAACCTGCACTTTGGCCTAGTTTCTGTACTCAAGTGGTCAGTTTTACAAGTTCTATCACCTCATGGATTAGAACATCCACCAGGTTTTGCAGCTTCCAAACAGAAGTTTATCTTTACTTCATGAATATCCCTAAATAAAACTAAAAACTGAAATACTCCAACTCTGCTTGTGTTACTGGGATGGGGTGGAAGACAGGAGCCCAGTGAATATCCAAACCCCTCCTGATAGCTCTTCTTCAAAGTTCCCCGTCTTCCAAGATCCACAGTCAATGTAAATTAAGGAAAAATGCGTTTGACTTCTGAAATTCTCTGAACGACTCCCAAGTTCTGCTTGGTCATACAGATCTTTCCACTCTCGGCTTTAACATATTAGACTATAATTAATGTATAATGACATTGAAGTGTACATATGATTTTGTAGTATTGTTTTAACAGTTTGGTTATAAACACACTTGCTAACTAGTTGCTTTTGTTTTACTCAGTGGACCTGTATGAAGTTTTATCTTCAAGTTGTCATACTCAAGTCAGAATTTCAATGCTTGGCTAATTACTATTCTTGATTTTCAGTAACCATGGAATATTATAAACTGATTTCATTATGCCCTACTCGATTTGACTCTGGTTTTAGAACTCTTTTATAATTGGTCTACTTCACTTCTATCTTTAGCTAATCTATTCACTGCATTATATGATGCTTATTGTCTAAGCAGAAAAACCAAAACTGTAGATTTGAAGTGTCATTCTAATAAAAACACTACACATTCTGCCACGTATTCTTATATAACATACATTAATATTTATATTCACATTTAAACATTAGGTGTAAATAACATGGATTTTACACACTTGATATTTGACTGTGAGACTACATAGAAGTTGAGTGGGTTTAATGACCCACATGACTCAATGACACAAAAGGACTGCATCTGAGAACTAGAAACAAGGAAGGAATCCAAAGTGAAGTGTCTGTGGGTTCAAGGAGCAAGAAACATCTATGGTGCTATTGGGACTGCACCTAATAACCACTACTGTTGTTATTTATTTCGTCTTTTGAGATATGCCTGCCTTTTTCACTTTAAGAAGTCTTGAGCATTACATTTTTTTGAATATCTTTGGACTGAAAATAATCTTGGGAAGATTTATCAGTAGAAAAACGGAGCTCCCATAAAATTGGTTGGAAAGAGTCCAGAGCCTGCATTTTACCTGAGAATTACCAGAACTGTCTCAGAATATCTGGATGAAGTAAGTTACCCAACACATCATCTGACTTTGCAACTCTTGATTCTTACAGATTACAGCCACCCAGGAGGCACTCTTGAAGTACCCAACAGCATTCACTTTATTGGGGGTATAACTGTATTGGCTCCATCACTAAAAGATGCTTCTCTCTGATACCATTAAGTAGAAATCTGCCAAAGTTCTATCATCAGGATAAATGGAATTTTAATACAGATTAATTCTACATGCTGACTTACCCATTTAAAAAATAATATCTAAAGGCATTTTGAATGAGCATTTCTCGTAGCAAAATAAAATAATAAAATCAAAAATATCTAATGGTAATTTTCCTTAGGCTCATCTTACCAATTATGCTGAGTCCAACTCTATGCCTGTCAGAATCACATTAATTTTTTTTCTGAAAAAATCATTAAGTTTTAAAATATAGATAATATTGATGTATATCACTGCAGTATTTACTAAGCATTTCCAAAACATATTAATAGTTTGAAATTATTTTAACACCATTTAGTTATTGCATTTATTACTTCAGGTGGCTTTTGTTTAGTATTTCATGTATCTGATACCTATTCAGCTTTTAGAATCACATACAGCTGGCTGAGTTTTAAACCAAGTGGGATTTATTGTACACTCTAGAAGCACATTCTCTTTTGGAGAATAATCCTCAATGAGTCATATATTTATTATCCTCTAATTTCCAAATATCCTTCAACATAAACCTCAAAGAAAATACATGTATATATTCTTTCTTTAAATAGCAAAATAGATAAAACCAAGGCCAATCAAAAATGAAGCTGTTGCAGAAGATGTACTTACTTTTTAAAATCTTAAAGTATTTTTAAAGGTCTCATTCATTTTTAATTTCTTTAAAATTGAACTGAAAGAAATTATATGCCTAACTGCTCACATGCTTCCTTTTGGAAAAAAAAATAATAAGTAAAGCTGCATGATCTACAACCACCTCTAATTGCTGTTCGATATATGTTGCATCAGGGAAATAGAGTTTAATTTACTCAAAATGAAATTTATCCATAAATAATTATCAAATTGATAGGAAAGAATGATTATGAAAAAATTGATAGAAAAGAATTCAAGCAGCAATACTCTTAGATAAATCATAGTTAATTGTACATAGAAATCCATTAGCTTCATTTGGAAACACAGTTAGACGACTAATTATGTTGAAAATGCTGTGGCACTCTAAAGCATATGTTCCCTTTCCCAAGCCCTGGAGGGTGGCCTTTCTCTTGGGAATCAGAAGTCATTTATTAAATTTAAAAGATCTTTACATTCCATAACATCTTTAAAATTTGAAGGCAGTGATATGTGGAATTACTTGTCCATGTCAGAAAAATCTATTACTTTATTTTCAAAAGCAAACCATTTTACTCCTTAAGGACACATATATCATTTTGAGGTTTGTCAAGAATTGGATTTAGCTTTAAATATTAAGGACTTTTCATTACCATATGATGAAACTAATACTTTTTTAGCTTTCCTTAGTCCCATGGGTAATACATCCCTACCCAAAACAAAATAAAATAAAAAATAAAAAAGCTTCTATTCTCATTACATTCCAGGTTCTCTGTTTAATTTTTGTTCATTTTATATATACCCTATGGTTATAACTTTCTCTGTTATAATGTACATATCTTCCTTTTCACCTATAAAACCAATGATCTAGCCTGAATTTCATAAACATTAGACGGTCCTGAGAGTTGTTGGTTGTCACTGATGCTACAGACTGCTTACGTCTCCTGCATATTCCTCCACCCGCAGGAATGTATGCCATCCCAGTCTCCTGAGATGGCACCTGCTAAGGTCATTGATGCTTGTCCACTTGCCAAATCTATTCAAGCAGTTTGGTCTCTCCTGTCTGGATCTCTGACTTATTGGACTATATTGACCATTTTTCTTCTGGAATTCTTTTCTTCATTTTCCTCAGAAGGAAATTTCCTGGTCTTGTCTCTACTGTCTTTAATGATCTTTTTTATTCCACCTCCCCTTCAATCCTGGAGTTTCTTAGAGTACAGAATCCTCTGTCCCTCTCTCTCTCTCTCTCTCTCTCTCTCTCTCCCCATGCTCTCTAGGGGCCATCCTATTATATTCCCCTCTGTCTTTTTTATTCAGCACGGACTTCTCTTCACAATTAGAGGTGCATCTATCTAGCTTGTCTGGTTAATATTGCCACTTAATTTGTTATATCAGCTACTCGTATTAAATAAGTATTAATTGTAATTTTTGGTGCAGCATTTTAAAATTGCTATTCTCTCAACCACATTGTTTCTCAACCTGAAAACCTGAAAAATCATTCATTCTAGTAAATTGTTCTGAGAGCAAGCATTGAGTCTTATTCATTTCTAGATTTCTAGCCGCTGGTACAATGCATGAAACATAGAAGTTGCACAGTATTTTGAATAACTTTTCCTTTTCCCTGCTTCTCAAATTCAACTCACTCTATTGATTTCTAGTCCATTCTTGAATATAAGAACTGAGTCATATCAAAAATCTATTTATATGGATAATATTTCTCTTCCAGACCATACCTAGTATGTATTCATTCCTGCTATACCTGTGTAGAGATTTGAAAATTCGTAATTCCAATCTCAGTATTCCTCCAATTTTCCCAATTTGTCAGACCTTAGTACCTGATTTTCTTGCTTACAGAGTTGGAAACATGGAGTCAATCAACTGGATTCCATTAATACCTTCAAGTTTTCTCTCTCTCTCTCTCTTTTTTTTTTTTAATTCATTGGTCCCTCCACATAGATCAACAGTGTTTTCCCTTGCAATTGGTCATCTCTCCATTTTCCTCAGAGATTGTTCAGATCTGCTACTTTTCTCCACACTCCTCCCTTCTTCTCTTACCCAGAGATGATTGCCTTTATTCATTATTTTAGAAGTTTGGAGCCACTGGGCATGAAAGCCACCAACAACTACTGACTCCCACCCACAAGATGCTACCTGTGGATATTTCAGTGTTGCTTTCCCTTGTCTTTGAGGGTGAGGTTTGTTCAATGCCACCTGTCCTGTGATAGCCTCAATCCTGCTCACGCTTGATCTCCACTTCAAAGGTACAGATGTAGTGAAAAGAAGGGCCACAAGCACCACAATGTTCACAGTAGCAATGTCCACAATCACCAAATTGTGGAAAGAGCCAAGATGCCCTTCAACAGACGAATGGATAAAGAAGATGTGGTCCATATATACAATGGAATATTCCTAAGCCATCAGAAAGGATGAATACCCAACTTTTGTATCAACGTGGACGAGTCTGGAGGAGATTAGCTTCTTAATGATTTGTCTCTCCTGAGTCTTTATGTCTACTTTTCTACTGATTCTTTCCCCTTAGAGAAAATTATACTCTGTATTCTTTTTTTTTCTTCAGTGATCCAAGATTCATCATTTATGCACCACACCCAGTGCTCCATGCAATACGTGCCCTCCTTAATACCCACCACCAGGCTCACCCATCCCCCCTTCCCCCTCCACTCCATAACCCTCAGTTTGTTCCTCAGAGTCCACGGTCTCTCATGGTTCGTCTCGCCTTCTGATTTACCCCAATTCATTTTCCTTTCCTTCTCCTAGAGTCCTCCATTTTATTCCTTATGTTTCACAAGTAAGTGAAACCATATGATTACTGACTTTCTCTGCTTGACTTATTTCACTCAGCATAATCTCCTCCAGACTCATCCATGTTGATACAAAAGTTGGGTATTCATCCTTTCTGGTGGCTGAGGAATATTCCATTGTATATATGGACCACATCTTCTTTATCCTTTCATCTGCTGAAGGGCATCTTGGCTATTTCCACAGTTCGGTGATTGTGGACATTGCTACTATGAACACTGCAGTGCATGTGGCCCTTCTTTTCACTACATCTGTATCTTTGGGGTAAATACCCAGTAGTGCAATGGCAGGGTCATAGGATAGCTCTATTTTTAATTTTTTGAGAAATCTCCACACTGTTTTTCAAAGTGGTTGCACCAACTTGCATTCCCACCAACAGTGAAAGAGGGTTCCCCTTTCTCCACATCCTCTCCAACACTTGTTTCCTGTCTTGTTGATTTTGGCCATTCTAACTGGTGTAAGATGGTATCTCAATGTGGTTTTGATTTGAGTTTCCCTGATGGCTAGTGATGATGAACATTTTTTCATGTGTCTGTTGGCCATTTGGATGTCTTCTTTGGAGAAGTGTCTGTTCATGTCTTCTGCCCATTTTTTGACATGATTATCTTTTTGGGCTTGAGAAATTCTTTATAGATCTTGGATATCAGCCCTTTGTCTGTAGTGTCATTTGCAAAAATCTTCTCCCATTCCATGTGTTGCCTCTTTGCTTTGTTGACTGTTTCCTTTGCTGTGCAGAAGGTTTTTATCTTGATGAAGCCCCAAAAGTTCATTTTTGCTTTTGTTTCCTTTGCCTTTGGAGATGTGTCTTGAAAGAAGTTGCTGTGGCTGATGTCAAACATACTGCCTATGTTCTCCTCTAGGATTTTGATAGATTCCTGCCTCACGTTGAGATATTTCATCCATTTCAAGTTTATCTTTGTGTATGGTGTGAGAGAATGGTCAATTTTCATTCCTCTATACATAGCCATCTAAGCCTCACTCGAAAAAGTGGAAATATCCCGAATACACCAATTCTTTTTATATCTAAGGAACTAGAAAATCAATAACAAATTAAGCCAACCCCATGCACAATAATAGAAATAATTAAGATTGGAGCAGAGATCAATGAGTTAGAAACTAGAGATACAGTAGAATGCATCAATGAAATTAGAAGCTGATTCTTTGAAAGAATTAATAAGATCGATAAACCACTGGCCAAACTAATCCAAAAGAAAAGAGAGAGACCTCAAATTAATAAAATTATTAATGAAAGGGAAGAGATCACAACTAACACCAAGGAAATAGAAACAATCATCAGAAACGATTATCAATAGCTATATACCAAAAAGTTAAGTGACCTAGAAGAAATGGATATATTCCTGGAAACCTATAAACTTCCAAGACTGAAACAGGAAGAAATTGACAGCCTGAATACACCAGTATCTAGCAACGAGATTGAAATGGTGATCAAAAACTTCCAAAAACAAGAGTCCAGGACCTAATGGATTCCCTGGGGAATTCTACCAAACATTCAAAGAAGTAGTACCTATTCTCCTGAAACTGTTTCAAGAAATAGAAACTTTAGAAGAAATAGAATAGACTCTTTCTATGAAGCCAGCATTACCTTGATCCCCGAACCAGGTAAAGACCCCACCAAAAAGGAGAATTTCAGACCAATATCCCTGATGAATATGGATGCCAAGATTCTCAACAAGATCCTAGCTAATAGGATCCAACAGTACATTATACCATGTAGATTATCCACCATGACCAGGTGAGATTTATCCCTGGGATGCAAGGGTGGTTCAACATTCGCAAATCAATCAATGTGATAGAACAAATCAATAAGAGAAGAGAGAAGAACCACACGGTCCTCTCAATTGATGCGGAAAAAGCATTTGACAAAACACAGCATCCGTTCCTGATTAAAACTCTTCAAAGTATAGGGATAGAGGGAACATTCCTCAAATTCATAAAATCTATCTACGAAAAACCCACAGCAAATACCATTCTCAATGGGGAAAAACTGACAGCCTTCCCATTGAGATCAGGAACTGCCAAGAATGCCCACTCTCACCACCGTTGTTCAACATAGTACTAGAAGTCCTAGCAACAGCAATCAGACAACAAAAAGTAATAAAAGGTATTCAAACTGGCTAAGAAGAAGTCAAACTCTCTCTCTCTTCGCAGATGACATGATACTTTATGTGGAAAACCGAAAAGACTCCACCCCCAAACTACTAGAACTCATACAGCAACTCAGTAATGTGGCAGGATACAAAATCAATCCACAGAAATCAGTTGCTTTCTTATACACTAGCAATGAAAATATAGAAAGGGAAATTAGAGAATTGATTCCATTTACTATGGCACCAAGAACCATAAGATACCTTGGAATAAACCTAACCAAAGAGGTAAAGGATTTATACTTGAGGAACTACAGAACACTCATGNGAGAAATTGAAGAAGATACAAAAAGATGGAAAAGCATTCCATGCTCATGGATTGGAAGAATAAATATTGTTAAAATGTCTATACTGCCCAGAGCAATCTATACTTTCAATACCATCCCCATCAAAATTCCACTGGCATTTCTCAAAGTGCTGGAAAAAACAATCCTAAAATTTGTATGGAACCAGAAAAGGCCCCGAATTGCTAAGGAAATGTTGAAAAAGAAAAACAAAGCTGGGGGCACCACGTTGCCTGATTTCAAACTTTACTACAAAGCTGTGATCACCAAGACAGCATGGTACTGGCACAAAAATATACTCTGTATTCTTGATCTCTGCCTACCTCACTAAATCTGCTTTGCACTTGGTCCTTGAATGTTGGATGTTTCCACATTTCCATTCTTTTCTAACCTTCGTGTTTTAATTAGGTGATGTCATCTCCAACCTATAAATTACCAACTTTCATATCCCTATCTCCAGCTGTAACAAAACCCATGAATTCTAGGTATGTGTATGCAATGGCTTACTGGCTAAAGCCATCTAAAGTATGTAAAATACCCGCAAATGAAATTTATGCCTTTTTTTCATTCCACCAAAAAATTATCCATTCTCCTTGTTCTTTCTCTTAGGGGCCATCTCCATTTTCCAGCCAATGGCTAAAGCCAGAAATTCTAGGACGGTGACTGATTGCTACCTTTTCCTTTAAAAACTTCAGGAAGATTTTAATATTACTTCTTTTCTTAGGTTCATTTTTAACTATCATTTTTGAAGAATCCTATATTCAGGCGTTACTGTTGATTAAAAATATTTTTCACATAGGCATGGAAAATATTGATACCTAGAGACAACTGATTTTTTATTTTTTTTAATATCCTGGGGAACTTTTGAACACTATGGACTTTGGGACAGATAGACTATGTCTTAGAGTGAACTGTATTCCTTGGTATAACTTAATGAACTTTGTCTTCAAGTATCTTGTGTAATGAGTCTATATTCTAGTCTTACTTTACTGTCAAGGTTTCCATTTCCTGAATCCCAGGGTATCTACCTGAATCTGTTATATAGAAAGAGTGAGATACCCCAAGGGGAAGAGTTGGACATTATCCTATAAATGTGGGGTTTTAAGAAGGGCCATCATTAATCTTTCAGTACATAGCTAGTGCTTTGCTTACATCAGGACTACTCAAACATATTCATTTGATTCTAGCAACCCATCGAGGCTGATGTTTATTCCTAAGCCTACTTCAGTTTGGATTGCACCCACACTACACCACTGAATCATACTTTTCGAAAATCACCAGTGAGTTCCTTGTTGCCACATCCATTCCACTTACCAGTCTTCTTTTGCACAACTTCCCTATAGAATTGGAAAATGTTGGCTACTCCCTCCAAATATGAAAACTTTTGAAATTCTCATTTCCTTGCCTTGCATAATAGTAAGTGTCCTAGTTCTTTTTTGTCTGGTGTCCAGTCTGTTTTCTCTTTCTTGAGCCACTTCTGAAGTGGAAGTGTTAGTGGACCTTGGGATGACGTCTTAGTTCTTCTCTTCTCATGCTACATATCCTCCCTGGGAGACAGCTTTCAATTCTAGTGACTCTAATTAACCTTAGGTATTGAGGGTTGTCAGTTGTTTATCTCCAGCCTAGGTCTTTCATCTGAACTCGAACACACCCAACTACATAATAAACACCTCAGGTCATGATCTCAGGGTCCTGGGTTGAGCCCCGCATCAGGCACCCTGCTCAGCAGGGAGCCTGCTTCCTCTTCTCTCTCTGCCTGCCTCTCTGCCTACGTGTGATCTCTCTCTGTGTGTCAAATAAATAAAATCTTTAAAAAAAATAAACTCCTACATTTTGCTGTCTTAAAATGATTTCAAATTTTTCATGTTCAATATGGAGCTACTCACTTCTTCCCTATTCTTGCATTTCCTCCCCATCCTTATTATAGAAACAGCTTTTCATCTCCCAGTGGCTCAAGCCAGAAACCTAGGCATCATTCCTGACTTCCTTTCCCCTTCATACCTGTATCTATTGAACTACCAACTCTGGATCCACCTGACAATTTCTCTCAGTATGTCCATTTATAGACATACCTTCATGTCACAACCATGGTCCCAGGAACAGTCATCCCCCACCCAGAATTATATCTCCTGGTTTTGTAACTGGTCCTATATCCTCAAATGTTATGCCTCTCGGCTGTTTTAAATACTGCAGCCACAGTGACTTTTAAACACACATTTGATCAGATAATACCTTTGATTTAAAAATTCAAATATTTTCCCATTGCTCTCCCCTGTCTCCCAATGCTAACCATTCGTGACCACCCTCTCCTCTGCAAACATTAAAAACTATGTTATTCATGCTTAAGTTGAACTTCTCTCAAAGTTTTCCTTGTCATGTTACTCCTTTTGCTTTGAACACCACCGCACACTTTTACCCTACAATGGTCTTCGTTTACTGAATAAATCCTAGTACTTCCTCCAGGACATGGCTTACAGGACTGGGTTAGGAGTTCCACTGAGAAGCTTGTATGTTCATTATGGCTCCTTATACAGCTCATCCTTTACTGTATATCCCCCTCACTGAAGTTTAAGATTTGTATGAGTAGGAACTGAGTCAGTTTTACTTATTTCATTCCCAGCACTTGGCACCTGCAGGAGGCAAAACTCTAAGAATGACCCCAGTGACACATACCCTTGTATGATCTCTACCCCTTGAGGGTGGGTGGAATCTATAAATAGGATCTGACATCATTCCCTGATTATATTACATCATATGTTAAAAGAATTAAGGTTAATAATCAGTTGATTTCAGGTTAATCAAAAGGAAGGTTATCTGTATGGGTCCACTCTAACCACATGAACCTTTTAAAAGCAGAAAGTTTTCTCTCATTTATAGTAGAAGAGAGAGTCAGAAAAGGATTCCAGCCAATACTGCTGACAACTTGATGGAAACTAGATGTGGATTTTTTTTTGTATGACTTACAAGTAAGAGCTCAACCTAGCTGATACCTTGATTTTATTCTGTGAGACCTTAACAGAGAACCCAATTAAGACTACTTGGACTTTGACCTAAAGAACTATGAGATAATAACATAGGTATTGTTTTATGCCGCAGAGTTTATACTAATTTGTTATAGCAGCAATAGAAAACACAGCATGCTTCCTGAAACAGTTGGGGCTCAATAAATTATGGAATAATGGAATGCAACTTTAATGGAACTTTAAGAATATAATAAAAGAGTTCTAAATTATTCTGTTCTTTGAAGTACAACTGTATTTTTTGAAGGTATAATATGTATATTGATTTTAAGTTAATAATGGGTTCATTCTTACGGTGATTCGTTTGATGTTGTCCGTGTAATTTAAGCCATGTCTCTAGGGCAAGAGCTTCTTAATGTTAAACTACATTTAATGGGTCTATTATAAGAGAGATATAATACATCCATCAAAAATATAAATAAAGACTCCAATATCAGAACTATTATTAGTAATTCAATGAAAGATCTAGCATTCAAAGCTTGTCATTGGTTTCAAAAGGCTTGATTCTATTGATGTCTTTGTCTCCCACAAACATACCTGGGTGACTGCCTTAGTGTTCACATTTTGGCTTGCCATTTTTCCCGGAGGCAACTCTTAAATCTATGTCAGAGCAATATAGAATGTCTGTTTATTCAAACCAAGTACTCAAACCACCTGCTGTTCTGGGATTGTTACTTGGTTGCTGGCATATATATTTTTTTGAGCCTTAGTCTACTAAGAAAGCATTTCCTATGATAAAAAGGAAAATAAAGCTATAAAATCCTTCCCTATGTTTGATCATATTTTCCCTTTGAATAATTAAGGTTATTTAGAGAAGTTTTTTAAAGAACACCTGGATGAACCTTTGAAATACTCATTGTGTTGATTCATTTAGATTTTTGTTGAAAACTTTGGATCAGGCACAGTGTTGGGCACTTGGGATAAAAGGATAAATTAGTCACAGTGAACATCATATATTGAATAATCTCATACAAGACTGATCTCAATGCAAAATCAAGTAGCAGACACTGCATTCGTTTAGCCACATGTGCTAAATATGAAAAGGTCAAAAGCTCTGCCTTGTGAGTGGTTTGAGCAGAAAATTAGTTTAAAAAAAATGTGGATAGAATATTCCTGAGTGGAAACTTAAGGAAAAGCAGTCTACAAATTAGGATAAAGACTTGTGAGTAATATTTGGGAAGAGGAAGTAATGCCCCTTAAGTGTCACATAGACTGGAATATAGGGAGGAACAAGAGATGAAATTGGAAAAGTCACGTCAAGAACTGTGAAGAAATGGAGCCCATCTATGGAGAGCTACAAAGTTAGCCTGCCAGAGTTTCACGGATCCTACAGGACATACAAGACTGCTGCTGGGTTAGATCCAATGAGGAAAGAGATTTTTTCTTTTCACAAATGCCGTATGAATGACCAAATCCTGTTATAGCTCTAAAGGTTTACATACTTATCTCTGCACACAAAACACACATTCATATACTGGACTGTGTAATACCTGAGAGAGGTTTTTCCACCAGTCCCAGAAGTTTTAGCCATGTAGGGAATACATATGTCAATGGTAGCACAAACAAAATAAGTCTTTACACAAAGTAAAACTCAGGGGGTGCCTGGGTGGCTCCATTGGTTAAGTATCTGCCTTCAGCTCAGATCATGATGCCAGGGTCCTGGGATTGAGTCTCTCAGCTGGGCTGGCTCCCTGCTCAGCGGGGAGTCTGCGTCTCCCTCTCTCTCTGCCTGCCGCTACCCCTGCTTTTGCACTCTCTCTCAAATAGATAAATAAAATCTTAAAAAAAAAAAAAACTCAGAGCACTTTTCCAACAATGTTGAGATGATAGAGTGATTAGAATCTTATTTGACCCAGAGCCAGAAAGAATCACTGTAATACCAAAATAATGACAAAATATTAACTAGAATCAATTTAAATAAACTGATATCTTTATAAGATAAATGATACACTTAAACATGTGAATATTTAGTTAAATATCTCACTTTAATTTGGGATACTGACGGTTCCTACGTTACATTTAGAAAATAAAGTGTTTTACCTTTTTTTTTAATATTTATTTTTATTTGACAGAGAAAGAGAGAGAGCATGAGTAGAGAGAGAGGCAGAGAGAGGGAGAGCAGCAGACTTTGAGCTGAGCTTAGAGCCGGACATGGGGCTTGATCCCAGGACTCTGAGATCATGACTTGAGTGGAAATCAAGACTTGGACACTTGACTGGCTGAGATACACTTGTGCCCCATGAAGTGGTATATTTTAAAGGTATCAAATGTGAATCCCAAGACAATTTTTGTTAAATGTCTTAAATGCTCTGGATATGTTCTACCAAGTTCAGCCTATTTCTAAACTTCCTGTTCACAGTATTTTGATCAAATATGCATAATCTTCTTTAATGTACCTGTGTTCATGAGCACAAAGCCTCATGTATACAGTCACAAAGAAGACTGATTGACCAAACTAATGACATTTGGGTCTTTTGTTCTTTTTCCATTCCTTTATAATTAATGGCCAGTGGTGACTTTTTCTTTTCACACATATATATCCCTCCCCCACAGTTTTCCCATGACTCAGTTCTCCTTTCAGACATTTCTAACATTGTCTTTGCGAAGGCTTTCTTCTCATAATTTTTCTGAAAGGATGTCAGTCGCTTTTAAAATTCTCCAATGAGTAAGAATAAACAAACAAATAAATAAATAAAATAAAATTCTCCAATGAGTGCATTTTCTTCTACAGAACATAATCACCTTTTTTCTTTGATAAAAAGTTTCTCTTTCTTTCTGCAAGTTTCAATCTCTTTTTAACATTTTTCATTGTTTTTGAGAAACTTTCCAAGGTAGTTATATCTTTTTAATCCTCCCTTTCAGATTGCCAATTATTTTTATATTTAGAACAGTTATATACTTTTTGTCTCGATTCATAGCCTATATTCACTATCAGAACAAACCCCAATGAAAATATGGGAGATTATAGTGTATATTCTTTGATTTTCTCCTAATTTTAATTGGATAAATTTAGTTTAATGGTAGCACTAATACTCAAAACTCTTTGTTTGTATATAGTTAATATGATCTCCTAGAAGGCTAATTCAGTAGCTCCCTCCCCATGGAGACCCATCTCATCCTAACTCAGATTAACCAGAAGTGACCTTAGTAAAGTATTTAATATCTCTATACCATGGTTTTATCATTTCTAAATGAAGGACTTGATATCCTTGGAGATTTAACTTTAATTTTTTACCATACTGCAAAAGTATTTTATCTTCAAGATATTTACTTGGAATGTTTTTCAACCACTACAGCGAAAATTTAGGCTATAATAGGAGTATATAAAGTACCATTCTGGGAGTGCCTGGGTGGCTCAGTTGGTTACACAGCTGCCTTCTGCTCAGGTTGTGATCCCAGGGTCCTGGGATTGAGCCCTGCATTGGGTTACCTACTCAGAGGGGAGTCCACTCCTCCCTCTCCCTCTGCCCCTCTCCCCTGCTCATGTTCTCAATTTCTCTCTCTCTCTCTCTCTCATGCTCTCTAAAATAAATAAATCAGATTTTTAAAAAAGTAAAGTACCATTCTGTCCTCATATCATGAAATGTGTAATACATTAATAGGATCGGGGGGGGGGAAACATACTGAATATAGGCCATTTTCCCAACATTTTTTCCATTATGACTCTGAAAATGTATTTTTTCTCTTAACCAAGGGAGATGAATCTTTCTTTTTCCAGTGTGTAGGACCATAACTAACTGATAAAACCTTTTTCAAAAGACAGTTAACTTCCACTTCAATGGAACTGGGAAATTTTTTATCAATCCTCTGTTCTGCCTGTCAAGAAAACAAAGTCATTTCCTACAGGTTGTCATGGTGGTCTAAACCCCTGTTATCAGTCAGTACTAACTTTATGTTTATATATTAGAAATGTGCTGTCTAATGTGAATCACCTTGTTGTAATTATTCTACATTTAAAGTAAAAATTCTGTGGTACTACTGAAGTGCCCTGAAAACTCTTTAAACAAAAGTTTTAATCTGTGTACCCAGTGATCAATTACAAAATTGTTAGAAGTATATACATATAGTTTTTACATCTTCATGTGAGAGGAGTCTGGGGAAGATGAGGGAGTTGGAGGATCCTGAGCTCAACTCTCAAGGACACACTGAGAAAACAACCACATATAATGCGACTCAAACTGAAAATAACCTGAATACTTATAAAATAGATCTTTCACAGCTAAAAACTTCTATAAAGAGAAGCACATTGAGAAGGGTAGGAGAGCAGAGATGCAGTAGAAAACGAAACTCCCCATCAGTGGTGATCCAAAAGTAGGAGGAGTATCATATGCATGGAAATCCTCCCTGAGAATTGAGGGGATCAAGCAACAAAGGACCTGCAACAGGAAGATGAGCCCCTATTAAGTCTGGCTTTGAAAATCAGTGGGGTTTAACTCTGGCAGTTTTGAAATTAGTGGGGCTTAAGTCTGGGAGAGCCAGGGAGCTTTAGGAAACCTAGTCTCTGCTCTTAGCGACACTATAGAATGACATTCAGTTCAAGATACAGGACAGAGACAACAATTTTAAGAGCACCTGGGTTATACAAAAAGGGAATTTATTGATTGATTTTAGGGCATGTGCTGGAGGAGCAGGAATCTCTAGAAGCTTTCTACAGGAACAAAAATTCTGGTGGGTACCATTTTTCTTATCTTCCTTTAGCCTAGCTGGTTGGATCTTTGTGGGAGCCAGCTCTGACACTTTCCATTTTGGTAGAACATCTCTAACTCCCTAGTACAGCCTGCCTTCCTCTGCTGACCCATGCCACTTAACACGATCACCCAGCAGACAACCCTCCAAAGCAACTCCTGCCCTGGGGAGGGGGTGGTCAGCCCCTTCAACCAGTATGCCTGCAGCAGCTATACTCTGAAAACTGTGAGACACTGATGAAAGAAATTGAAGATCACACAAAGAAATGGAAAGATATCCCATGCTCACAGATTAGAAGGACAGATATTATTAAAATGTCTATACTACCCAAAGCAATCTACAGATTCAATACAAGATACCTGTGAAAATATCAGCAGTGTTTTTCACAGAAGTGGAAAAGTTTATCCTAAAATTTATATGAAACCACAAAAGATCTGAAATAGCCAAAGCAATATTGAGAAAGAAGAACAAAGCTGAAAGTATCACAATTTCAGATTTCAAACATATTATAAAGCTATAGTAATCAAACAGTATGTTATTGGCACAAAAACAGACAGATCAATGAAACAGGATAGAGAACCCAAAAATAAACTTATGCCTATATGGGTAATTAACCTGTGAAAAAGGAGGCAGGAAAATACAGTGGGAAAAAGAATCTCTTCGATAAATAGTGTTGGGAAAACTGGACAGCTACATGCAAAAGAATGAAATGGGGGCACCTGGGTGGCTCAGTGGGTTAAAGCCGCTGCCTTTCGCTCAGGTCATGGTCCCAGGGTCCTGGGATCAAGGCCCACATCGGGCTCTCTGCTCAGCGGGGAGCCTGCTGACTCCTCTCTCCTCTCTGCCTACTTGTAATCTCTCTCTATGTGTCAAATGAATAAATAAAATCTTAAAAAAAAAAAGAATGAAATGGGTCTACTTTCTTATACAATATGCAAAAATAAACTCAAAATGAATTAAAGACCTAAATGTAAGACCTGAAACAAAACAAAACAAAACAAAACAAAACCAAAAAAAAAAAAAAACCACACAAAAACAAAAAACAAAAAACCTCCTCAAAGAAAACATAGGCAATAAATTCTTGAACATTGGTCTTAGCAGTATTTTTCTGGGGCAGTCTCTTCAGGCAAGAGAAACAAAACAAAAATTACCAGTTAGAACTACATCAAACTAAAAAAATTTTGCACAGAAAAAAAAACCCATCAAAGTTAAAAGGCAACCACTGAATGAGAGAAGATATTTGCAAATGATATATCCACTAAGGGATTAATATCCAAAATATATGAAGAACTCCTGGAACTCAAAACAAAACAAAACAAACAACAACAACAAAAACAGGGGGAAATCCAAAAGCAAATAGTTCAATTAAAAAATCAGCAGAGGAACTGAAAAGACATTTTTTTTCAAAGTAGATACAGAGGTGGTCAACAGAAACATGAAAAAATACTCAACACCACAGTTAGGGGAATACAGATCAAAACCACAGGGAGATACCATCTCACAGCTGACAGAATGAGTAGTATCAAAAAGGCAAAAATAACAAGTGTTGACGAGGATGTGGAGGAAAGGGAATCCTCTTGTGCTGTTGGTGGGAAAACAAACTGGTGCAGTTTGCAAAAAGCAGTATTGAGGTTCCTCAAAAAACTAAAAATAGAACTCCCATAGGAGAGGCACCTGGGTGGCTCAGTTGATTAAGTGTCTGACTCTAGATTTTCACTGAGATCATGATCTCAGAGTCATGAGATCGAGCCCCACGTATGGTTTCACACTCGTTGTGGAGTCTACTTGAGATTTGCTCTCTCCCTCTTCCTATGCCCCTCCCCTGCTTGTGCTCTCTCTCTTAAAATAAATAAATAAATAAATAAAATCTTAAAAAAAAAAAAAAAGAACTCCCGTATGATCTAGGAATTCTACTTCTGGGATTTACCTGGACAAAAAAACACAAACAAAAAACCAAAACACTGTTTTGAATAAATAAATGCACCCCTGTGTTTACTGTAGCATTATTTACAATAACCAAGCTATGGAAGCTGCCCAAGTGTCCATCAGTAAATAAATGGATAATGATTTGGTATACAAACACACACACACACACACACACACACACACACACACACACACACGCACACACAGAGGAATATTACTGAACTATGAAAAAATGAGATCTTGCCATTTGTGACAACATAGATGGACCTAAATGGTATTACACTAAATGCAACAAGTTAAACAGAGAAAGACAAATACCTTATCACTTCACTTATATGTGAAATCTAAAAAACAAAGCAAATGAACAAACAACCCCAGAAATGGACTAAAATACAGAGAACAAACAGGTGGCTAGCAGAGGAGTGGTGGGGGTGGTGGCCGAGGGTTGGGAGGGGTAAGTGAAGGGGATTAAGAGGTACAGACTTCCAGTTATAAAACAAATAAGTCACAGAGATATAAAGTACAGCATAGGGAATGCAGTCAATAATATTTTAATGACTTTGTATGGAAACAGATGGCAACTATGGTTATTGGGGTGAGCATTTTATAATTATATAACTGCTGAATCATTATGTTGTATACCTGAAACTAATATTGTATGTCAACTATACTTAATTAAAAAAAATCTTCTTGTAATGACAATATTATTCAATTGATTTTCAAAAATGAAAGTTAAATGCGACTGGTTTCAATTAACATGGAACTCAATAAAGCTTTATAAATATGAAACCCTGTATTTGTTTAAAGAAATATCTTAAAGGCATGATAATTATACCATTTATTCTAGGAATTTGGATATGAAAAATATGAAAACTATTACATATTATGCAAAGTATATGCCACTTTCTTACTATAATTTTATCAAAACTTGAAAAAACAACTAAGATCAAAGATGCATGAGATAATCAATAAAAATTTCTGCTAGTTTAGCTTCAAGCATAATCATTTGCAACATAAATATGATACAAATACTAAAGCTCCAGAAATAGAAATTAGAAGACCTGGATCCTCACCTTGCCTTTGCTGTTAAACCATCGTGCGACCCTTACATTAATTTGTACTCTTAAGGACGAGTATTTTTTTTCTCATCAATTCAATTTAAAAAATTAAAATTTTTAATTGAAATCCAGTATCTCCTAAAGTATTTCTTACAGCTTCCTTTGTGATCCATTTATACTGGAACAGCCCTCACCTTATAAAGCATAGGAGCATTTTCAGGAACATCATCTGTTCCCCACCTAAAGACTATCCAAAAAACAAACAAACAAACAACAACAACAACAACAGCAACAAACCCTTCCTCTTAACTTTTATGGTAAGAGTAGCCTTAAGGGCACCTGGGTGGCTCAGTGGGTTAAAGCCTCTGCCTTCGGCTCAGGTCATGATCTCAGGGGCATCAGGCTCTCTGCTCAGCTGGGAGCCTGCTTCCTTCTCTCTCTCTGCCTGCCTCTCTGCCTACTTGTGATCTCTCTCTCTCTCTGTGAAATAAATAAAATCTTAAAAAAAAAAAAGTTAGCCTTAACTAGTTTAAACAAAATATTAAATCTGTAATACAGAACAGAGCATAAAAAATATCAAGAAGGGTACAGAAGTCAGGAATAGATCCCAGAAACAGAAGCTCAACAAAATTGATAGTACCTGTCCCCAAATTTAACAGAGTCTATTTTCAAAAAATGGCCACATGCTCTTTTTAGAATTGAATATCAACGTTCCTCCCAGGAGAATGAGGTTTATGTTCCCTCCTCTTTAATTCGGCCTAGCCTGAGAATACGTTGTAAATGATAACGTTGTAATTTTCAAGGCAAGGTTATAAAAGGTGATTCAGGTCCAGCCTGGAGCTCTAGGGGTTTGATCTTGGAAGCCAGGCACCAAGCTGGGAAGAAGCAGAGGGGCCACATGGCCAGAGCACATGGCAGTGCTTGAGCTGGCAACTACAACCAAGGCTAGTCAGCAGCCTCCAGATCTGAGTGAACATGCCTTCGAATGTCTAGTCTGCAGCCACCAACTCACTTTCAGCCTTTGAGTCTTCCCAGCTGAAGTTCCAGACATCATGAAACATACTGTTTCCTATACTCTGTCCAAACTTTAAGTCACAGAATCTATGAGCATAATAAAATAGTCATTGTTTCATACCAGTACCTTTGGGGTGTTTTGTTATGCGGCAAAAGATAACACACTGCAGTATTCAATTGATTTTTTTTTTTCCTCTCTCATATCTATCAAACGGGATATGGATTTGTGGTCATTCTACTATAGGGGATTCATAATATACTGTTTTACTTCTCATGTTATAAAGGAAGTTCAAGTAATACTAGTGACTTTACCACATGATCAATGCCTTTATGACTGTTCATTAAAGTACAAATTATATTCATTAAAGCATCATTTTATATAAATTATTAATTACTCATCAAAGCTCATTAATGTGTTGATAATAGTATATTGATTTGCTTTCTCAAACTTAATTCTGTTGCCTACCAAAGGCCACATCAGTAATAACCAATCAAGATTCCTTCATTCTGATTTTGCTTTTTCACCTTATTTCCGATTCATTTAATACACCACCTGCCCCCTCAAAACTCACAAGGAAAAACTCTCTTCTAGTTCCTAGGTCAGGTCCCTGGTGCTTTTCTTTCTGCTTCCTCTTGAAATTTCACTCCCTAACCTCTCCCATGTCTATTTGACACAGTGGAACAAATTCCCTCTTCACCTTAGTGTTGGATCGAGTAAATCCCCTGCCTGTCCATCTCATCGTTCTCTTGTTCCATTTAGGAATTCTTCCTTCTCCCCTTTGAGCTGAGAACTAACTGTTCATTCAGGAGAAGCTTCTAGAGCTTCATGAACATCAAAATATTTACAATGGGCTGATACTGAAATATGAGATCAATCACTAGTATACAAATATGGGTTTTCTTTCTCAGTTGAAATATTAAAAAATAATGTGTAGGTGAAAGTGACTTAAGAGTTAAAGACTTAAAGAATTTATTTTAAAAGTGGAATCCAGGGTGCCTGGATGGCTCAGTGGGCTAAAGCCTCTGCTTTCGGCTCAGGTCATGATCTCGGGGTTCTGGGATCGAGGCCCGCATCGGGCTCCCTGCTCAGTGGGGAGCCTGCTTCCTCCTCTCTCTCTGCCTGCCTCTCTGCCTACTTGTGATCTGATCTCTCTCTGTGTCAAATAAATAAATAAAAATCTTTAAAAATAAAAAAAAGTGGAATCCAATTTGCTAATATCATTAAGATAGGTTAGAATAACAAACAACAGACTTTTCACAAATGAATAAAAATAGGGATTTTAGCTTTGGCATTTATACGTTTATTTATGTAACTTCAGTCTGTATCAGAAAGATGGCAGAGTGCCATCAGCAACTACTAATTATTTAGGGCTTTCTACATTTTAGACATTTGATTAGGTATTATGTCTTCAATACCTTTAATGCTTATAACAATGCTACAATGTAGATCTCAAAATCCTATTTTTCCAGATAAGAAAACTGAAGCCTGAAAACATTAAGTAGCAATCTAAGATCAAAAGACTATTGTATTCATTTATATTTAACTCAGAGTTACTGCTTCTGTCACTTCAGGAGATTTCCTCCTCCCCAGCTAAGTACAGTCACAGAAAAAATCCCATTTCTTTTTTTTAAGATCATAGCATTTTTAAAGATACTGTTCTTCCAGTTTGTCAAGATATAATTTCTAAAATGTTTATTGAGAAGTATTATATACTTAACCAAGGATCTAACAATATCAGTCTGATGTTATTAATATTTTATGTCATATTTGTTATATGCTAATATTTTTATTAATAATATAGAATGATATGGTATGGTATGATCCCTACTTCATTTTTTAAAAAGATTTTATTATTTATTTGAAAAAGAGAGAAAGAGCACTAGCAGAGGGAGAGGCAGAGGCAGGGGGAGAATCAGACCTCTTGCGGAGTCGAGAGCCCTATGATGTGGGGCTCAATCCCAGGACCCTGAGATCATGACCAGAGCCAAAGGCAGATGCCCAACCCAGCCACCCAGCGCCCCCTGTACTTCATTACTCATTTAAGCATCCATGTGTGTGTTTTTAGTGCCTAGTATACATTTAGTCACTCACCTACAGAGCCTTTTATCTAAGCCTATATTTAGACAATATGTTGCCAGGAAAAGGTACTTCTAAGCTACATATTAAAATACCTTATTTAATATCTACATCTCAGTTCTTAAAGATCCTCAGAGAAAATCTTATAGCCACAGGACACATTATTCAATCACATTTTTCAACGATGCCCTCAATATTGCTAGACAGAACGTCTAC
The DNA here is from genome assembly GCA_002007465.1 of Ailurus styani. Classification (NCBI taxonomy): domain Eukaryota; kingdom Metazoa; phylum Chordata; class Mammalia; order Carnivora; family Ailuridae; genus Ailurus; species Ailurus styani. Next base: position 10,569,627 of record LNAC01000006.1, read on the forward strand.
ACACCACTTTTACTTTCACACTTCAGTTCTCCAGGATGTACATTTCATAATTTTACCTCTCTCCTCAAATCTGTATCTGGCTGATCCTTGAAAACCTTATTCATGTGCAACTTGTTTTTGGAGACACATCTCATGTTCGTTACCACCTGGAGGTAGGTGTCATTCTTTGCCGCTTCTAAGACATTTCTTTCCCCCTACTCTTCCCAAACTTCCTGCTCCTTTAAGAATACAAGGCATCAGGCAGGTCTTCCTTTGTGATAAAATATATTAACCTCTCATTCACTTATTTATAATTCACTTATTAATTGTATCTAGTTTTCCTGTTTTATTCAACTCTATGCCTGTATTAACTACTGAGGACCATACAGAGAATCTTCTAGCACCTTTATCTCTCAGTTCTTGATACCCCCACCTTCAACTATCTTATCTTCCACTTCTCATCACTCATGAACTGTCATCCCCCGAAATGGTACTAGCTCCATGATCTCAGGCATTCTACCTTGGGGTCAGAATTTCCTATTTTCCATCTTTTGTACTATACAATATCCCCATTCACTCAGCTCTCATATCTCATCAGAACCTTCAATCCATTAATGCTATCATCTGTTCTATTATCAGAAGATAACATTACCTCCCACCTAATTCACCAATCTGGTCGTCTATGTGTCCATATATCCTACCTTCCCCTCAGGTTATAATAGAAAATGTGTCCTGATTTTCATCTCTGCCCTGAATCCCATGACTTTTCACCTTTGCAGTGTCTTTACTTTGGGGAATATCCTACTTTTTACCCCTCCATATTTTCCTCTCATTCTGTGGTTCATTACCATCAGCACACAAACATGTCTTAGTATTAACCATCTTAAAACATTCTGACTTATTCTCTCCCCGCCTATACCTGATTTGACTATTAAAGCAAATTTCCCAAAGTAATAGTTCTTGACAGTTTCCCTATCCATCGCTGCTTTCTTTAATAATCTTACCTGGTCCAAAATTTTACATCTCATCTTTCTAATAATAACTACCAAATATTTTTGTTTATCCAGAACATCCTAAGCCCTAGACTAAAAGAACCAACCAACCAAAAAAAAAAAAAACCTATTTAACAACTTAGAGGTTGACATCTTATTTTTAACCAAACTCTTATGTTTCTTGACATTTAACCTTGTCCTCTCCAAATCTTCTCTAACTTTGTAGAAAGTATCACAGGCTTTCTCAGGCTAAAAATCTAGTGTATAAGTCAGTTCAGGCAACCACAGAAAATATCCATATACTCAGTGGCTTAAACAACAGACATTATTTTTCTCACAATTCTGGAGGCAGGAAGTTCAAGTTCCTTGGGTTTACAGACAGCTACCTTCTCACTATGTGCTGGAGAAAGAGAACTGTGATGTCTCTACTAATAGGGTACTAATCACATCATGAGAACTCTAACTTAACGATCTCATCTAAACCCAATTATTTCTCAAAGGACCATCACCATATACTGTCACATTGGGCATTAGGGCTTCAATGTGTGAATTTGGGAGGATGCAATTCAGTCCAGAGAACCTAAGTATATACCCTCACTTCCTCCTTTGCAGATCCTTTCTACAGTCAATTTCCCTCCAGATCCAATCACTTGTCACCATCTATTGCTTGCACACAAGTTCAAACCACGTAATTCATCTATGACATGGCAGCAGCCTTCTAAATAGTCTCCTTTCTGTCTTCTCATTTGGGTGCAAGTCCTTCGTAAACTCAGGTAGTGTCCTAGTCTGGGCTGCTGTAAGAAACCACCACAGATTGGGTGGCTTATTTCTCATAGTTCTGAGGCTGGAAGTCCAATATCAAGGTGCCAGCATGGTCAGATTCTGCTGAGAGCCTTCCTCCAAGTAGCAGACTATCAACTTCTTATTGTATCCCTGTATAGCAAGATTTCTCTGGGGTTTCTTTTATAAGGACACTAATTCATTCATGAGGACTGTGTCCTGAAGACTTAATTACCTCTCACAGGCTCCACACCTCCTCATAGTAGAGCTTAGGATTTCTTTTTTTTTTCTTTTTAATTGTGTTATGTTAGTCACCATACAGTACATCATTAGTTTTTGATGTAGTGTTCCATGACTCATTGTTTATGTATGAGACCCAGTGCTCCATGCAATCCATGCCCTCTTTAATACTCATCACCAGGCTTAGGATTTCAATATGTGAATTTGGGTGGGGGTACACAAACATCTGTCCATTTCTGCCAGAGTAATCTTTTTAGATCCAGCCATGTTATTCCTCTGCTAAAATCCTCCAATAACTTCCCTGGCAACTTTTCTCCCCATGGCCTCACTTATCTTTGTGGATGATCTATTTTATCTTATCTCCATCTTCTCTACACTGGCCTTTTCCAAACGTCGGTTATATTAATTTCTTCATATTTTAGAGCTTCTTCACTTGTTACCCTTCTAGAAGTGGTTCTCCAGCAGACCCTTGTATGTCTGCCTCATCATTTAGGCCAAGTGTCTTCTCCTCACAGAAGTTTCTCTGATGGACACACTAAACTAATGAAGCTTCCCCTCTAATAGCACACGATTGAACACATTCTATTTACTATTGCAGTCATTATCTCAAACTTTCTTTTGTGTGTGTTTATGTGTTTCCTGCTTGTGTTTTAGCCATTAAAATAGAAGCTCCTTGAGAGCAGGAATGTGGTCTTTCTCAGCATTTCATAACTAACACTTAGAGTTGAGTCTGCACATAGGAAGCCATTAATAAATATTTGCTGACTGGTTGATGTTTTGTGATATACATATATTAGAATCCTCTAAAATGCAGAGTCTCAGAGTATCTGTAGAGTTTAATTGGTTTGGGAGAGAGAAAGAGGAAAAAAATCTAAATTATACATTTATCAGACACCTGTTGCATAGTGCTAGTCAACAAACACCACTAATTTCTAAATATTTTATATAGTGTCTTTGATGTTTTGCTTCCCATATTAGGAAAGGTCACCATTTACTGTGAGAAATAATTTTTGCATTCATAGGTTTGAAAAAACAAATCCCAGGCCATAGAGTTTATCTAAAATTATTTTTCTTTATAAAAAGAAGATTTTCTATATATACTTCATGCAAATTGCTCATGACTCCTTTAAGTCTTGTGAATTAAGACTGTCTCATGAAGTTTGTTGCCTACCAATTAACCAGCCATTTTCAGTAGGCTTTAAAGAAACTCCTCTTAAAAGCTACCACTCTTACTATTTGGATTTTTCTGAATTTTTACTATCTTCCTAATTCAATAATCCTCTTGTTTTAATGTAGGTAAGAACCATCTGGGTAGTGAAGAGAAAGGGTACAAAAATGTGATAAAAATGTAGATTCTGCCTTATCCCCACGTTTGCTCAGAAATCTACATTTTAAGTGAACATACCAGATGATTCCAATGCAGGTAATGCTGCATTTAATTCTCAAATAAAACCAATGAGATTGATTCTTTGAATAGTTATCCTAGTGGATGGCTGCATGGCAACAATTTGTTGGTAGCTAGTATCGCTAAAAACACCCTTTTCCCAATATAAGGAATGAATGGAGGTGGGAAAAAATGATACAGACTATCTATAAACTCGTCAATTATTCTATCTTGGTAATTGATTTAAATTTTTTAACCACCTTTTTCTGAGACAATGTAATTATATCCTAGGTATCTTTTGGCAAATACACCCTCTTCATTTTTCATAAGCAGTATTTGTTAGCAACCCAGGAGCTAGAGCAAAGAGAATTTTTATCGCTAATTGAGATCTGTGGTTCTATTTTACACAAGCTTTTAAAAGTAGGTGGGCTAGGCTTGTATTTCCAGGTTAATCAACTTCAAAAGTATCTGTTACAAGATGACTTGACCCCAGTGGAATTATTTTTAAAAAATACTCCTAGAGACATCCAGCATTGATTTCCTTAATGAAAACCTCCCTCCTGAGGATTCTCTGGGCTTACTTCCAGTATACTCCTGTTGTTAGCCATTTTCTTCCTATCACTGTCAGAGTTACCTGGTAGGTGTTCATTCATAATGCTGTCAAACACCTTGTTCATGCTCTCACTCACTGTTCACTCAGTGCAGAGCCGTTCGCTAATCTATGTCAGAGCTAAGTTCCAAATAATTTGCTCCCCCTGAGGAATTTGTACATTTTCCTTCATTAAACGATAAGAAACATATAATGAATCATGTATTGATTCATGTACCTGGTTCAGTTATCTGGAGTATCTCGTGTGTTATTTACCAGTCAACTTCAATGCAGTAGAGACCTATCTGATACAGAAGTTAGGTTTTTAAGTTAGCATATCAGGCAAAATAATACGTAGTCAAATTCATCCTTAAAAAATCTCCTTTCTAGGTTCCTCCTTAGAAACTAACTTACCATGTTTCAAAACTCAGACCCAACCCAACCAGTCTCTTCTCCAATGGTGAAAATGATCGCTATTCTACAAATAACAGGTTAAGTATTTTTCATATACATTCAGACTCCAAATCTACACCGTGCGGTAAGATGCTCTCACTATGAGAAGCAACCAGAAGTGAGTGGGCCTAGGTGATGACCAGGACAGCAGACTCACACCTTTAATCCAAGCTCATTATAGGGATTAGTAGTCTAATTTCCTACATGGTTCAACCAGTTCTGTCCTAGGCTCTTCATTTTCATGACTTGCCTATAGTTTAATTCACTACAATCAGGCAGACCGTTGAATCAATAGCAATGTAACCTTTATATAACTATGGTCTGTATGTATATCCATATTCCAGTTTTCTTGTCTTTGATCTCTATCCAGCATTTATGGTTCCTGAATTTCTGATATTCATTCATTTTCTGAACTGTATATATCATATATGATCAATGCCTGGGTAAAAGTAGGTAAAGTATACAGAGTATACTGAATTGTATGCAGCTATTCAATATATATTCATTGGATTACATTAAAATCTTTGCTTGAAGGTAATATTGTATCACTCAAAAAATCACACATGCTAAATATAAGCAATTGAAAAACATAGAAAACTGGAAAGAAGAATTAATCATTGGTTTAACTATAACACTTTGATGACTTAGAGTTTCTAGAGTTGTTATATTGCATTGATTTTTGAAGAAGCTATTATGCTAAAGGAATTTTCATACCATCAAAGGCATTTTTGTTTATTTAATGCATGATCACATCTAGGTTATATTAGGAAACATTTATACATTTCTTACAGAGCGGAGGCATTCTGTACATTTCAGTTTTCATCTCTCAAATAATCTGGACCTTACACAAAACTCTGAATTGACATACCTATTCATTACCCAAGAATGCATAGATATTAATTTGATACTTCGCAACATACTGCATGTGGAAGTGATTCCTTTAATATTCTGACTTTATGGTGGATACATTTTTATGCTTTTAATGTGGCTTTGTTATCAGTTCATGTGCAGTAAATGGTCACTGTCTGAACAATCTCATGGTAGCCAGGGATAGGTCTTCAGGACATATCATTAACTCTTCTCTGGCTATGCAATCAAACATGTAATTTTACTACTAATGGTGCTCCTTAGGCTATAGGGATGTGCAATGGGTATTTTCAAAGTGAAGTTGCTAAGTAACATTAAGAAAATTGCTATGAAAGCAAAGTTAATGATCTCAGTTGGTACCATTTAGTGAAGGCATTTAAGCTAATGGCAGCATCAGAGTGAATTTACTGCGAATAGGCAGCTCCTTTTCTCTGTTTTGTTGGAGACATCTTCATTCTCCAAACAACAGTTAGTGCTTTTGGTCTTTAAATTGCTTAGCAAATTTAACAAATTAATATACCACACTCTTGTGGAGTGGTTATTAGTCCCATCTCACTATTAGCAAAATAATAAGCAAGTAATGTGATTTGATGGGAAAATAAGAAACTAGATAAATTAAGAGAAAAACTCAAAACAGTAAAATTTGTTGATATTAGCAAGACAGCATCCTCAGTTCTTCCTTAAATATCGTAAACTTATTTGATGCAAGTACCTAATATACAAGAAATTCTTGAAATATTTTGCTATTTTCCTGGATTTTAGGTTTCATTTGGTGTTAATGCAAAATACAAAATTCACAGATAACAAGTGGGTGGCTCAGGTTAGCTGACTAGATTAGCTAATGGATCTCTTGTACTGTTGCTATGCGAGAAATGTGTAAAAAAAAATCAAATGACTCATAAATACATCCTTGAGCAACAGAATTGTGAAAAATGGCCACATTCTTTGTCCCAGTGTCTTCAGCAGCTGGGACCATCACCTGTCTGCTCTGTTCACTATTGGCAAGAACCTACTTTATGAACAACCCACCCTCTTCTAATGTAAATGGAAGAGAGGGATCAGTGGGAAGATAAATGCAGAAGGAGACTAGTCTCACCTCTCCTAAAAGGAGGTGTAGTGGGAGGATGTTTTCCTCTCTAAGAAGTACAAGTGATGGGATATTGGGGTCATATAGGGTGCTTAAAGGAATATCATGAAATTTGTGGGTGTCCGTTACGATGGAAAATTGACCTCTTGATTTGGGCTAGACACTTACCAAGTCCAGGAACCATGGACACATCCTGGTTCCAAGAACTTTGGAAGAACATTCTGGGAACATCTGTCCCAACTGTGTTATTCTTGTTTAGACCCTGTCTGCCATTAAGGTGGGGAACAGGGAGACACTTTACATGTATCCCCTGAAGGTTAAGGAGATCTTTTAAACAGAGATTAGAGCTCTCTTCAGTTCTAGAGAGTTTTGAGGGCAGTAGTCTTTGGATTGTGTGTGGAAGTAGAACTTGAAAATACGGTAGTAAGTTTTTGTCGGGAAGAATATGGAACAACTTCTGACCTATTTCCCATTTCTTCACAGCATTTGAAAATGCCAAATAAAGCTTTCCTCATGTGGGTTTACAGTTCTAGGAAATGATATGTTAGGAAGTATTGGTCAGTAGAGGGGCAAGAGCTATGAGTCTTCTAGTATGTCAAACGCTGAGAAGGGCCAAATGGAGACAGAGCCCCCTGCATTAGATGAAGGGAGGCATTCAGCAATATTATACTTGCAGTCAAGGGCATAGTCACATCACAGGTATAAACCACAGCAGGAGAAAGAAAACCCCACCAGGTGCAACAAAGAATGCCCACCACGGGCATAGGAGCTTTATTCTTCCTCTCTCCTGCCTGATTCAAACACGGGGGGAGCTAGCTGCTGAGGGACATGGGACAGACAGACCACATCTTCCTTCCCCCACTCCAAACCGTCAGCACCACCACTCAGGAAGAGCAAGACTTACTCTTAAGTTAGCTTAGAAGTCTGTAATGCTAAAGGGCGGTGTCTTCTATGTAATAAAGAAATTGTGCTCTAAACCCAAAGCCAAAGGGAAAGTTATGGAACTTGGCAAAGATGTCATTAAAGTACCTATTACAAAGAGTGAGAGGGAGATATGAGAGTGTTCAGATGAAAAGAATGGTTGGGGAGACAATCAGGCCATTTCATGCTTATACCCTAATATTTTGAGACTTCTCACAAAACTCATTCCATTCTATTTGTGGCAAATATCACACTTTGTCAAAAAGGAAATGAAAACTCATGTCCATATATGAAAGGAAAACTTCCAACGGAGTAGCATTATGAGACTTTTCTTTAGAAGAATAATGGAAATAATACTATGTTTAGGTTAGATAATGAGTATATTTTGCCTTGAAATGAGAAATAATTTTGTCTTTTCTAAAAAGCAGTATTTTGATTTGTACTATCTTCTCTAGAATCTCTCCCTAGAAAGAGGTAAAAGTTTAGCCAATAGAAATTCAACCTCTATACCTTTAACTGGACTGGAGGAATTATGTCAATAAAGGTTACAACTTAGGGGATTAGGAATATGTTGGAGACAGATCTTACACTGATAAGGATCTGTGTAGAGAAGGTGAACTGAAAAGAACTATAAAATGGTTTGACCTTTGCAGTAGGTCAAAGGTAGGATTTGAACCTTATTCATACATCCTATTCAGACAATGATCTGAGGCCCAGAATGCCTCAGAAGGAGCCATGTCCTTCTTGAAGGGGAGAATGTGTAGACCACGCCAAGAGAGAAGAATGGGAGATGGAGGGTAATCGACTAGTGGGATCATTTAGTCTTTTGTGAAGAAACACAGTAAATTAAACGTTCCCTTTGAGTTCTTGATGTAAGTTAATTACTCGATGTAATGTTTGTAAGGACAGACTCTAACATTATATATCACCTGTGGGTCAAAAAGGTAATATGTCTGAAATTTCAAGACAAACGTGAGTTTGCCGATATTAAATACAATCTTCATTGAGGAAACTGAGGTCCAGTGTTGGCATTTAATATTTCACGCTGGCCATTTCACCTAAGACAGACTCAGGATTCTGAAATTCTTATTCTAATAATTCACCTCTTTGCAGTGTACAGTGGATTTTAGCAGGGAGGCACCATTTAAGAGAGAGTAATGTGTTAGGAAAGGAAGGAAAAGTGACTTGTTAACAGCCAGAATAAGCAATAACAATGCTTAACAGTTTCTCAGCTGGGGAAAAAAAAAATCAGCTTGGTGTTGGCTGTGGTCTAATGAGGGATGCGACTTCTGTCTCATTGTTATGAAAGCTCAGATTTGTTTTTCTGCAGTGATGATGGTTCCCCTGATGACCCAGGTGGCAGTCTTATCGATTTTTATGACTAAATGAGTTGCCGCAGCTTATATGCATAACTAGTCTTAAGTGCTTCCCTGAGTGAAATTGACAGTTCATTTTATTTAGTTTGCACAGAATTCTTGTCCTTTGCTTTACACATCTTATAAGCAATGTGAGAAGAAGTTGATTTTCTACTATTTACATTAGGCAGGCAGTGTTTATTCTCCCAGGCTGCGAATGGGCCCTGAACAAGAGGTGGGAGGGTGGATTGATATTTTCTTAGCAGAAATCTTATGCCTTCTTACGCAAGGGCCCCATGGATAAAATTCTCTTCCTCTCCTATATCTCCTGTACATCGCCTATTTCCTTAAGTATAACTTGCCTTTCATCTGGTCCAATACACAAAGGCTGAACCTTGAAGCAAAATGGTTGAAAGACACAAAATAGCAACCAAGAAAGTCAGACTAAAGTATATTGGCTACTCTTACCTATATTCTAGCATCATACCATCAGACAAGACTTTAATAATGAAAAATGCTCATTATGCACTCTAAGCCTGGTCTTGCCAAGTGCGCATTTTACACTATTAGAAACTTGAATATGTCAGTGATCTCAGAACGTTGAGTCTTTGCCCCTTCACTCGCTTTAAGCTCACTATTAACATTCCTTTCCTCCCCTTCTCAAGTGGCTCCTTAAAAATCAACCCCTTCTTTTCCCTAAACTATTTATTCCAATTCCTCTCTCTACTCTTAGATTTTCTCATCTCCCATATCTGCGCTATCAGTAAATCAGCTTGTCTCAGTGTGGTTATTGTTTTTTAATACAGCAGCTTTACTGAGATTGTAATTTAAATACCATAGCATTCACCCATTTAAAATATCCAATTCAATAATTCCTAGGGAACACACAGAATTGTGCAATATTGCCATAATCAATTTTAGAACATTGCCATCACTGCCAAAAGAAACCCCATACCCATTAGCAGTCATTTCCCCACTTTCTCCACCTCGTCTCCCACCCCCGGCCCCTGGTAATCCCTTATTTATAGATTTGCCAATTCTAGATATTTCAAATAAATGGAATTTTGTGCCTGGCTTCCTTCACTTAATATAATGTTTTCAAGTTTCATCTATGTTGTAGCATGTATCAGTACCTCACTCATTCTTCGTACTAAATAATATTCCTTGGTACGTATATACTGCATTTTGCTTATCCATTCATCATTTGATGGACGTTTGAGTTGTTTCCACTTTTTGGCTATTAGGGATAATGTTGCTATGTGCATATGGTTCAAGTTCTTATTTAAATCTATGTTTTCCCTTTTTTTCAGGTATATATGTAGGAGTGGAATTGCTTCTAAATATGTTCTCATGACTCAGTTTCTTCTGAATAGCTCATACTCATGCTTATAATACAGGCCTTTTAGTACTTTTCAATTTCACCTTCACTTGGGACCCGCCATTGAGCATTGGACTCATACCTAATTAAATTCTTAAATCTTGACTTCGGTATCACAAAGACACTTCAAACTCAGTGTCACACAACCCAACTCATGATGTTTTCCACAAAACCCTGGTCTTGGGCCAGTGCTCTTTCTCAGTAAATAATACATTTGTTCTTCTGATCATAGAAGCTAGAATCATTCCTAAACTGCTTTCTTACTTCCTGAGCCCAATTAATAGCCATATATATATATATGATTCAGTTTTCTAAATTTATTCCACTCGTTTCTACTTTTTCCTGCCTCTACCACAGATCCTCTCTTTTAGACTTCACTTGGATCACATTAATTACTTTCCAACCCATCTTTCACATTTACTTGAGACTTCATCCAAATTCACTCCACCCTCCTTTAAAAACTCCTCCTGTTAAAAATCACGTTGCTCAAGTTGTTGGTAGGATAACAATTTTAAAATCAGGAACTTGTTAAAGAGTATATATGATGTCCCCCTAGCCAACTCCTCAGCTTCGTCTTCCTCCTCAACCCCTTCTGGACAGCACAGGTGCCCTCCTCTCATTGTCTCCAGTTCTTCCCATAGGCTCGTTCCTTTCTCAGCTGAGGACTTGTTCAAATATTCTTTCTTCTACCACACTCTAGCCTCATTTAGAGAGAAATGCTACTTATCTTTCATTTCTTACCCTAAAATTCATCTTCAAAAATCTAGCCCTAACTATATCGATTCTATCTTATTAGCTTTCAATGTACCCAGTACTTTCCTTCATAACATTTAAGACTTTTCACAAGATAACATGTGGTTTACTATTTGTCCCTATAGTAAAATGTGCCCTTAAACAGGAAAGGCACCACAGTGGGCTGGATTACTGCATTCTCAAGACTGGCATAAAATCTGACCTGATGAAGGGAACTCGAGAATATTTTTGAATTAATGAGTCAGTGAGCCTCCAATCCCCTTCATTCATAATTTGGGCTTATAAATCCAAATTACATAATAAGGGAAAATTAGAAATAGTTAGGACCAGAAAAGGTTAAAAAATGAAAACCTTAGTAGATTATGACTGAATGTTAGAATACCCCACAAGAGGAAACGTATTTAATTGTTCTAAGAAACAAGGAGCCCAAAGTGCTCCTCCTGCTATTTAAACTCTAAAATAAAGCTCACTTCAGCCTCCCTTCTGTTGGTGCTCTTGCAGAGGTAAACTCTGATGGTCCTTGGTAGGTTTACTTAGTACCTTTCACCTTGACACAGCCTGTTTATCTGTCTTCTGTGTTTTCACCCAAGCCCACAGAGTGCTTGTGTCTATGGTTACCACTGTTGATAATATCAGTCCTGTTCCCTCTACCCTTGATCTTTACTCTTGATTTAATTTTACCTCTTATCTCTCCTGTTTTCCTCATCCATGACACCAACTCATGCAAGAGTCTTGTTTTCAAAAATGAATACTAAATAATTCTATCCCTAAGTAAACTTTTCAAAAAGCTAAGATGGGATTTGAGCTTTATCAATTGCACATACTGTTTCTGTGATAAAAGTAGAGCTGAAATCATTAAGTAGGAAGCATGCCTGTTTACAGTGTATGGCCAATAAAATAAACTTGATTTACTCACTTTAATCTAGACTTAGATGGTGATCTGAACTATTTCAACCAAAATTGCTGATAATACTTAAATTGCAGTGTTGCTTGATTGCTAAGTAGCATTAAGGAGCTGTAATTCAGTACTTGGTAAAATATAGGACTTTGAGCTAACTCTAGGTCACAAGGAACAACTAAATTTAGAGTCAAGAGATTAGGATTTAATCAAGGCTCAACCACCCACCAGGTCCAGTCTGACTCTGGACAAGTCACTCAAATTTTCTGTGTCTGAGTTGTCTCTGTTTATGAGATGGGAAAAGAAATGCTTATTTCATTTGGTAGCTTTGAGAACTTAATTTGATAAGATAGCTAAAGCATTTGGGCCACAATAAGTTCCCCACACTTGTTTAATGCATATCAGATTTTGAATTTTACATTTATCTGACAATAGTGTATCCACTAATGGAGATTCTCCATAGACATAACAGGCTTTCCTTATTTTTTTTTTTCCCAACAAATACACCAATGTTTGAATTTTAATTTGGAGAAGCTTTTAGCAGAATAATGTATTAATAAGTTGAGATCTGTATCTTGATATGTGTTTGTCTGTAGACATTTATCTATACATTGATGTGTATTTATCTACATAAATTAACTATGAATTTTGGCAGGCAAGTAAAATATTACTAAGTTATTTATGCAAGTGTCAGCAAACTTCTTCTGTAAAGGACTAGGTAGTAAATATTTTAGGCTTTGCAGATCATATGGTCTCTTTCTCAACTATTTAACTCTTACAGTAAAAAAGCAGCTATAAAAAATACTTAAACCAATAAGCATGGCTGTGTTTCAGTAAAAGTTTACTTATACACAGGAATTTTAAATTCAAGTGTCATGAAATCTTCTGAAGTTTTTCAACCATTTTAAAAATGTTAAAAAAAAAAAAACTTAGCTCACAGTTCTTCTAAACACAGGTGGCAGGACTGACACACCCCGCAGGGGGCGGTTACCCACTGGGCACGCCATATGACTTGAATTATTATGTTCACTTTTCATTGATCCTCTAGTCTAAAAAACACTTCAATTCAATAAGTACAGGGTTGTTTTATATTCTAATGTATTCCAAATGCCTGAACAGTGACTAGCATAAGTTAGGTCATAAATACTTCTTAAATAAATGAAATGATCTTTTTCCTCCCAAACTCCTTATGGTAGAAATTTCTAGCAATACAAATATGCACATGCTCTTTGACAAGTTCCCAACAGATACAGAGGGTTGAAGATTTTAAAAAGGTGAATTTTCACTCAATGACTATTACTCTAAGGTAATATTATAATTTAACCATGATGCCAAAAGAAGTATATGCTAAAGGTTAATAACTTCTTCACGTAATGTGTATAGAAAGTGTGTAGTTATGTACAGAAATATATATGTGTACACAAATAACTATTTCCTGAACATATACAAGTTCTATCTTGACACCAATACTTTACAGAGCTAAGTTACATATGGGTTTATATAAATTATTATACAAGTATAAATTTTTCTTTGAGTATGGTACTTAAACAGATGTTTAATCAGGGCAGCTAAGTGGTAATGACACTAATTAATCACAAAATGAAAACATATTCACCTTAGAAAAACCAACACTATTAAACTCTAAGAGATTAATTGGCTTTAAAAAAAAACACATTGTAACATAATTATCTTAGGACAAGTTCAAATGTTCTGTTGAATCTGTTTGTACTCAGTAAGCACGAAGACCAAACCATTCACCATAAGTCATAATCCACATTGGTAATGAAAAGAAGCATGTTTTTACATAATATTTACATAGCATAATTTCTCAGAAAAATTCTAAAATCTGTATAGTTAACCTTTAAACTTTTACATATAAAACTGTCTGTAAACATTTCAGAGTGGATATTCTATACTGTAGATCAACTAGTCATATATACTTCTATAGATAACATAGTAGATTCCCTATCTCAAGTGATTTTTAGTAGGCCAAAGTGGACTATATTCAGTTATCAGACTTATATCACATCTCCAATAAAAGGAGAACTAGAAAAAATGAAAGGAACTCTTAAAATTGTTATAATGTGGAGTTACTGCTATGAGATTAAAATAGTATTAGCTAAAATCATAATTTAGAAGTTGCAAATTCATTGTCATAGTTGAATGCTTGAGAAGAACAATTTAATCCACTTGTAAACTCAAGTTAATTAAAACAGTTTTTATGTTATTTTCAACAAAAGTCTCGCTAGCATCTTGGCACTTCTGCATCAAAACCATTCTCAATCACTGTCTTTGCACATTCCCATCATCACTGCCAGAAAGCTTAGAAAATTCAGTTCTTGTTTCTCCTTTGAACTGGAAAAGGGCATTAAGCGTAATGTGTTAAATAACAAGGGCCACTTTGTACAACATGTTGGACATATTTAAACGGGCCATCTAGTTTCCACTTCAGTGGTGAGTGTCACCACCAAAGGAGTAAACAGGCAGAAGCCAGACGCATACCTGGCATAGTAAACAGCTCCTGTGTAGCAGGTGAAGGACGAAAGTAATTAATAGATTATCATCTAGCCCTCGGTGTGAACATGTTAGGTGTCAACTGTATGCTACAAAAACCCTTCCACATTGTTACTCTGTAACTTTGACTCACTGGTGCTTAGTTTGCCCCCAGTGATATAATAAAAAATTCTGTAAAAACATTATGAAAAAAAATTGTATTTAATCAAGTAATACATTAATATTTACTGTAACATATTCAAATAAAATGAAATATACTGAGTAAATTGGGATAAAGCCTCTCTAAAATTCACATTCACACGCACACATACAGCTTATTTCTATATGAATACAAGTGTAAGTTATAGATAGTCTCATCTTTTTTCCTCCTTGACTTCATCTACTGGAAAGTGATCTATACCACTATTTATATTTCTCTGTTCCATTCCTTTTAAAGGCTGAGCATACATATATAATAATTTATTCAATTCCAATCTTATTTATGGAACTTAGTTTTCCCTTTCCATTAGGATACAGAATTCTGTAGTGATCATTCTGGGCATATATCCCGGTAGTAATGTGTGACTATGACTCTAGGATAAATTTCTAGAGAAAATCCTGGGTCAAGTGGGATACAGACATCAAATTGGAAATAGAGCTAAATGCTCCTTCAAAATGGCTTTACTATAGAATCTGTGATTGGTTCTATTTTTTGTATCCTCATGTATAACAAATATCAGTCTTTCTGATAGTCAAGTATACAGATTAAAAGAACTATTATTGCTTAATTATATTTCTTAGATTGTGAGAACAATCACCTTTTCCAACGCTTTTTGGAAATCCTTGTAATTCTTGCTATCTGATCCTTGTGTTCTTTGTTCATTTCTTACTGGATACCTTTCTCTCATTTTTATATAAATAAGCAATGACCTTATGGTTAATATGTTAGTTAAAATTATTTTTTCTAACTTCCATTTGTATCTTTAATGTCAAACTTTAACATTGAATAATATCTAATTTTAGTTTGTCAGATATGTAAATTTTTGCATTATGGTGTTTGGATTTTGATTCTGACTTGGGAAGCTCTTTCTCACAGTATTACAAATTTTTTTCACTACTTATTTCTAAACGTTAAATGTTAGCTCTTGGATTCATCTAAAATGCAGATAGGAGTGTATATGGTATAACTATGTATGGTAAATGGAAGGTGTTTATTTACCAATGGATAGACTGTAATCAAAGCATAATTCATTGAATAAATTGGTTTTAAAATGACAACTCTATCATAAACTATATCTCTGGAGGCTGATTTGGAAACTAATACGTATTCCATAGATATTTTTTTTTCTATTTACATGTATATTATGCTGTCTCTTTTATTATACACTAATAAACTTTTGGGGCATGCAACAAAGAAAAACCAGGTCCCTATACTTCTTTTTAAAAATTGTCACGGTTATACCTTCACATTTTCTTATCCATATACATTATGAAATCAGGTTGTCATATTCCATAAAATGTCATTTGAGATTTTGATTAGCATTACGTTTAAAATATATATATATTTATATATATATTTTCCACTGAGAAGATCTTAGAGTGTCCAAGACGTCCCAAATAAGTTGGATAACTGAAGCTGAGACACGTTACAAGACTCCAAAATTCTGCTTTCTAGGCCCGAGATGGTATCCTGTAATTGCAGTAAGCACTGGTCTAGGAGAGGCTTACTCATAGGCAACTCAAATAAAACATAATGCTAATATTTTAAACTTAAAATGAAAAGGATAACTGGGTGAGTTAAGTCCTCATGTCTTCTACATATCATATTTTCTCAATGTAACAAGCTACAGGGTAACACAAATTATAATCAAAAAGTTGATTGAGCATGAAATAAGAACAAAGGAAGTCCATTATTTAATTCAAACATTTAATGATGCAGTTGATCCAGCTATTCAAGAGAGATTCACAAACCACTTGGCTTGGACAGATAAATTCCCTGTGCCAGGCTGTACTCTCTCATCGGCATTCTTAGAGGCTTGTTGACAATATTTACCTATTTACTCTCACATTTCTATACTTCTCTTTTATAGCCACCCCCCTTTTGATGGACACAGATTTTCTTACAGATATGTTGCAGCTGATAAGAATGTGATTAGCTGTGCATAACTAAAATCCTGATAAACAGCAGTTTACATGACCCAATAGCAGTAAATGCACCCAAGGGGGAGAAATGATTGGGAGTTCATGAAGGGCC
The DNA here is from genome assembly GCA_002007465.1 of Ailurus styani. Classification (NCBI taxonomy): domain Eukaryota; kingdom Metazoa; phylum Chordata; class Mammalia; order Carnivora; family Ailuridae; genus Ailurus; species Ailurus styani. Next base: position 10,586,050 of record LNAC01000006.1, read on the forward strand.
TTCGTTCATCTAGGTCCTAGCAAATCCCACTAGCTAGGTCACCATTTTGCTAAAATACTCAATTCATCCTTTCTATAATGTTAGATGTTATTTTTATAGTTTCAAGTGGGTATCTAATTCATATTGGTCCCAGGTTCTCGAGAAGCATTTTATTTATTCTCTCATGGTCTAGATGTACTTCTGTTTCTTCTTTCATATTTGAGTTCTGCAGAACAAACACTCTTACAATTTCTATGAAACCACAAAACAACCCCAAATAGTCAAATCAATCTTGAGGAAGAAGAACAAAGCAGGAAGTATCATACTTCCTGATTTCAAACTGTGTTACAAAGCCACAGTAATCAAAACAGCATGGTACTGGCCTCAAAACACACACCCAGATGTATCACATGTATCTACCATTATAATATCACAGAGAATAATTTCCTTGCCTTAAAAATTCTCTGTGTGCCACATATTCAGAATGTGCAACACAGACTAAACAATAATGTAAATTTAGACTGAGACTGTAGTTAATAATAAATATGTCAACATCAGCTCATAATTTTCTAAGAAATATACCGCAATATAAGATGTTATTAATAGAAGAAACCAGGGAGGGGAAGGTGTTGAGTGGGTACATTGGAACTCTTTGTACTTTCTGTTCAATTTTTCTGTAAATCTAAAACTGCTCCCCAAACTAAAGTCTATTAATTTTTTGAATGAGACACATTTAATTATGGTCCTCTTAGAATATTTGCACTTTTTAGTGAGAGCAAAAATGTCGTATTAATAAATGGAACATTAAAAAAAGACATACAGATCAATGTAACAGAATAGAAAGGCAAAAAATAAACCCATCTGTATTCAGTCAATTAATTTACAACAAAAATGCCAGGAATATACAATGGGGAAAGGACAGTCTCTTCAACAAATGTTGAGAAAATCGGTCAGCCACATGTAAAAGAGTGAAACTAGACATCTATCTTACAGCAACTAATTGGAAGTAGCTAGTCTATCTCCCATGGTATGAGTTTAACTTGTGTGTATTCATGCACTTTTCAAATATTTTGCTACGTGATGATGTCCAGATACCTCACCATCCTACTCACCATTCTGTTTGAATTTTAAGTACTTAGCATGTATCAAAAACATGGATGCTGTCACTACACATAATAATACTGGTGTTGGTTAACCAGCATTTGTTCTCAACCCCTTTTTGTATTGTCAAGTGTATTTTATTAAACTGTACCTGATCTACACATTTCTACTGTGTACCCGTTTTTTACCAACACAAATACATTTTACGTGGAAACATTTTCCCAGTTATCCTGCCTTAATACTTAAAATTTTCACTATTAGAGCCACAAGGATGAAAAAGTCACAATCCGGGTGCCTGGGTGGCTCAGTGGGTTAAAGCCTCTGCTTTCGGCTCAGGTCATGATCTCAGGGTCCTGGGATCGAGGCCCGCATCAGGCTCCCTGCTCAGCGGGGAGCCTGCTTCCCCCTCTCTCTCTCTGCCTGCCTCTCTGCCTCCTTGTGATCTCTCTCCCTCTGTGAAATAAATAAATAAAATCTGTTAAAAAAAAAAAAGTCACAATCCTTGTAGAGATACATGGTAGCACATTGGTGCACTATACCTCAGAAACACAGCAAACATCCAAAATTGTCCACATTACCCATTGTATGTCTGGCCCATTCTCCTTTGTTGGAAATGTTTTCTCAACCAGAAGCTCTTCTGAAGGTTTGGGCCAAGATAGTCTTGTGCTCCTAAATAACCCCATTTGCTGGTCACAGCTGTGTGCACACATGCATATCTGGCTCAGGGCACTTATTTTAGCGGAATTCAATTCATTAGTCTAAGCTTATCCAAATATAATTTTCCTTTCATAAATTTTGAATGTAAAACTGACAGACAATTCAGATTCATATCAGTAGAAAAGAAAGGTGTTATAAAACTAGGTCTAGACAATGTCACATACAATTCAAAGCTGGGAAATACAACGGAGACAAAGACGAGAGAAAGGTGCTCTGCAGAGAAAAGTTGGAGATCTGATGTAAACAGAGCTGTATACCTCTGAGGGCCCATGAACTAAAGAGAGAGTAGCCTTGACTTTCCATTTGGCTGTGAACCAAAAAAATCTTCATGGCTTGGATTAAAAATGTCTTTATGTCCATGGAAAGCTACCAGATTCCCCTGTGTCTCATCAATTATACCCTTTCGTATTTGAGCTACTTTGGGCTTTTCTTTCTTATAACAAAATTGTGAGTTTGTAAGTGAGGCATCAGGGGACTAAGGAAATGCAGTCACCAGTTTTGCTTTGGAATGGCAGGGAATGCTCCATTGAATAGGTGGTCTATATGCTGGGTCTTGAGGATGAACATGAATTGATAAAGAAATGAACATATGAATTCCATGCAGGGGTCAATGAGGACACAATCTGAACTATCTGGGGATTTTAAGGAAATAACTGATTACATTAACTTCCTTAGACAACTAAAACCAGTTTAATTTTTTTACTAGTATAGTCAATAGGCATGTGACTTTTGTCAAAAGTGCATGTGGATATCAGGGGATGAACACTCCAGTGAGAGAGAATAGTAAGAACAAGAGCCCTAAGGTAGGAGATGCTTGGTGTGTCTTGGGGACCAACAGGGGAGTGTGACAAAGAGCAGTGTGAATAAGAGATAATGTGGTGGGAAATGAGATCAGACTGAGATTGGGACCACAGCATATGAGGTACTGCAATCCAACCTAGGAATTTGGGCCTTTATGCTGATCAAGATGGAAAACCGTGGAGCATTTTTGAGCACAGATATTGTTTTAAAGAATCATCATTAAATATACTTCAGTGAATCACAAATTCATGACCAAAGACAACTTCCAGAATCAAATAATGTAATAATAGTAATAATTAATAATTAGTTATATATAAGCTACTGAAAAATTAGATCAATGGACATACTTGATATTCTTTAAGGAATCCATGACCCCCTTTCTTTTTTTTTTAATTTTTTTTATTTATTTATGTTTTTATTGGACAGAGAGAGAGAGAGATCACAAGTAGGCAGAGAGGCAGGCAGAGAGAGAGGAGGAAGCAGGCTCCCCGCTGAGCAGAGAGCCCGATGCGGGCCTCGATCCCAGGACCCTGAGATCATGACCTGAGCCAAAAGCAGAGGCTTTAACCCACTGAGCTACCCAGGTGCCCTTTGACCCCCTTTCTGTATAAAATTTAATATAACAATTTTATATAAATAATGAAAACCTGGAGCAAAGGAAATTTGGTTTCTCATATTAAGTGCAATCTAAAAAAACAAGTGAAACAAATATTCAAAGAACACAACACAGATTGTACAGTACCCAAAATGCACTAAGTAATTGCTAATTCTTACTATTATCAGTTAAAAATTGACATTTTTATAATCAACCTAGAGATAGAGGATAAGATTGATATTCCACTTTGAAAGAGCGGGCAGCCTAATCGCCTATGGAACATTCAATTCGAAACAATATAAATTTGTGATGAACACTCTATTAAATACCCAGAGTAATCTGTAGAATGGGTATGTTAGTAAAAGCTAATTAAACATCAGATGATATCTGCCAAACTGTTTATTTCTAACTAATCAATCTTAAGCCATATTTTAAAATGACAGTTTTAATTAGCAATTATATAGGCTGAATTAGACAGGCTTCAGGCAAAATTTTCAGTAAGATATAGGAAAATTACGTCCAATCATTTTGAATAAATAATAAGAATCTCTGAACATAAGCTATTTCTCCTTCTGTTTCACTCTCACATTTTATTATTCAATAATTCTAAAAGATTAAAGGTTCCCATAACTTTAATTCCTCTATGACTGTAAATGTAGCCTCCACCTAGACAGGTCTTCCAACATGTCTGCCTAGAGAATTTCATATAGGGTCCCTCTATCTAAAGCTTTCCCTCAGCTGAGGCAGTTAACTCCTCCTCCTCCTATTTTTCTGAATTAGTTTTCTATTAAGGCTATAACAAAACATCCCTCTCTGACTACAGTCTGGAAAAGCTCTCCACTTTTCAGGACTCATGTGATTAGGTTGTAGACACTCATATAGTCCAGGGTCATCTCCTTATGTCAAGGTCCCTAATTTAATCACATCTACAAACTCCTTTTGCTATGTAAAGTAACAAATTCACAGATTCCAGGAATTAGGATACAGACATCTTCAGAGACCATTATTTAACCTACCACAGAACCTAAAAGCCTAAGTCATCCACTATAGAAACTACCAACCATTGAGGAATCACTGGTTTGCAGTCTCTCCATGACAGTGCGTTCTTGGACAGTAGGATTCATATTTGTTCTACCCACAATGTTTAGTTTGTTCTACCCACCACACAGTGCTAAATACTAAGTAACTCAAATAAATGAATACATTTATAAATCAATAAATATATATTTAAATCTATATGATGATATTAAAATAAAGGACAAAGAACAATCAGAAGTAGTGTTTATTTTAGAGAAGTTACTATCCATAAGACTTTCATACTATCAAGATTTTATTCTTTAGTATATTTGGGATACTTTCACTCTATAAATAATTTTATAAAATTTGGAGATTAGTTTTCTATTTGTTATATCAATATTTTGATGACATGCACAATAACTTTTTATGGGTTTTCTCATCATTAAAATGAATGATGGGATTTTGTTTTTAGTTCATATTTGTTTATATTTTATTGTTGTGTGGAACAATGGCTATTAAATATTTAAATTAGATAATTATTTGTCAACATATGAGATCATTACACACCAGGAACTGATATCCCCTCAGAAAAAGCCAGAGGAGACAGGCTACAATTTTTATTTTTCTAAAAGAAATTATAAGTAAAATTCCTTCACTATTTTGTAATGATTTTCTTTTTAGAGTTGGTCATGTGGTTTAGTAATAGAAGCTCCATATATAGCTTAAGATTTTGTTTCTCAGTAATTTAAATAATCATTAAGCAAATATTTAACACAAGTTTCTCTGAAAAGTCATATGCAGAATGGAATCAAAGACTGAGGGGCCTTCTAACCTAATATAATTTCACTCACATACCAGGAATTGAAGACTTCTAGAACCAAAGGAATTGTGTAATTTTACAATGGAGAGGCTTCTGTGCATTTTCTAAATAGTATAGAAGTCATGATGTAAAGAAAGATTTTTACATCTCAGACTGTCCATAAAGTAAGCATATTCATAATTTATTCTGTGTCAAAATTTTGATGAGAATTTAAATAATAGCATTTATAAAAAAGCAGCTTTGAACCTCTTCTTCACTTGGTGTGGTGTATTTTTAATCCTTCATCTGGTTTTCAAATAGGCAATAGTGCTCGTATTCAAGACAATAATTACATTAAATTAATCATGAGCGTGACCCAGTGCTTTGTTAAAATCAATGCATATTACACTTGGACTTTCTCTTTATAGACCAATGTTTAACTTCCATAAAATCTATTGACTGAGGTTATTTTTTTCCCAAAACTTCTATGATTTTTCAGTATTATCTTTATTTGTCCATAGATTTTTCTTTAAATTGATTATATAATAAAATCAAACTAATATACAATAATTACCTTCTTTTATGTCTTAATATTTTATCAGATTTCGTTCTACTTCTATTTCCCCATAAGTTTTCAAAGGCATTTTGTCAATACTCTACATTTCCCAAATGCAGGACAATGCTATGCATTAATTTGTGTAGCTATATTGGAGAAAAAAACACATGTAACTTTTTGAGCAATAATACAAGAAAAGAATCACAGTGACACACAGATCTCAAGAAGTAGTACCAAGAGGTTGTAGCAAGAGAATAAACTCAGTAATTCTTCTTACAAACTTGATCTTAGTAATAAAAAGAAGTTAACATCTATATTTGGAAAAGATGGCCTCAATTTAATGAAGTAGTTAGCTTAATATCTCAAACAAGTTCCGTTTAAAAAAAAACAGAATATTTTATAAAGATTACCGATATGACATTTTATCAATTAGTGGTTAAAATAACTTTCTTTTTCTTTTAAAGATGCATAAAACATTTAAGTAATTAAACCATTAAAATTTGGTTTTGGATAGATAGTCTTCTTTTTATACATAATTCAAATTGTGTATTCCTAGAAATAATTTCTGGTTTTGCATATCGGCTTAGAAACAGATGAAAGAAATGTGGATAAATTCAGTTTTTTATGTCCTCCTGTTTAAAAGTCAATCAGTAAAATGCTAATTTCTTAATGTCACATTCGTAGAAAAATTTTCATCAGTTATCATTACCTATTAACCCATAAACTAAAATTCTACCTAGTGGATAATTTCAAGATTATAATTTTGAGCTTCACATTCATATCCAAATCTTGACTAGAAGATCAGTAGTGGAGGTTAATACTAATCAGAAAAAAAATCTGCATAAAAGTAAATATCATACCCAGCAAATGGCCATCAGTGTCTAGTAATTGAGAGTTTATGTTATTACTTTCCTTCGAAAATATTGTCAGAAGACAGGAACACAAACCCTCCCTCTCCAATATGTGGTTGAATTTCAGATTTACTTAAATAGTTCATCATATTGAGTACCTTGTATTTTGTTGACTTAATTTAGCAAGATCTCTAAGCAAATGAGATAAGAAAACATATTTGAGTGAGGAAATATGATCTTGGTTTTGTGATATACTTGAGAGTAAATATATGAACTGGGTTTACTTATACACTTCTATGCTGCGAAGGGGTCTCCATGTTTTGAATTTCCCATCAGAATGACCTGCAGATGAACACACCTGACTAATGGTAGGTATACAACATTTGTGAACTATAGGATTCTCTGTGCCTTGGTTTTAACTGTAAAACAACCTCCAAATTCCCTCCTAGCTCCAAATCTATTATAGTAGAATAAAATCTTATTGTTTTAACAAATATAGAAAGTGTTAAAATCATGAAGTCAGGGAAGTAAGAAGTTATTAAGACATTGTTTTGAAACAAAGTAATGAGATCCCAGGTTGGGGTTTCATGGAAAATAGCAATGTATACTATGAAGGTTTAATTACAAGGGTATCTCTCTTGGTTGCCTGGACTGTAATGACCCTCCTCATCTTAATTATAAATAGTAGGAAAAGACAGTCATGTTAGATAAAAATAAATGGCAGAATAATTCACGATTGAGTTAGCTCCCATTTGGGAAATAGGAGATGGATTTGGATGATATCAGTGCACTACGCAAAGAGTGAATGAGAGGTTAAATAGATATAATGAAACAGATGCTCAAAACTTCCTGGGTAAGGAGACCTGGTCTATTCCTTAGTAATACTTGGTATGAATCTATCTAGCATTAATATATTTTGTGTGGATCCACTTTATTCCACCTGTTCTGACACTTGGAAGAATATTCTAGGTAGAATAGTGAAGGTGGCTTACCTCTAAAAAAACCAGATAGAATCATCTATCTTCTTTGTAATTATACCACACCTTCCATTAAATGTGAGATAACAGAGGACATGTAATCCAGGCTTTTTTTTTTTTAAGGTTGGACACACCAAACACTGGAGAGATGAGAGTCTAGAGATTTTAAACAGTAGTTTCATATTCCTAATTTTCATTGCCCTAATCATTCATCATAAATAGGATGTCATGTATTATGAACTTCCAATATTTACACAAGGACAAAGTTGCCTTGAACATAATTTACTCTTTTACTTAAATTTCACTCATCTGATTTTGCAAACTCAGTGCTCTTGTTGAAAAAGAATCCTGAGATTTTTATATAAAATATATATTGAACTGAATTTATAAAATGTATATAAAAATTTAAATAAGAATTTTGAAAAATCTAATTATTAAAAAAGGATCCTATCTTTACACTGAAATGTACATGTAAAGAAAAGTAACAATGACGTACATTTAAAGTGACACCTGAATCAACATTTTAAGATCATCAAACTGGGGATTATTTATTTCCATTAAGTATCTTCCATTAAGAACCAGGAAAATGGTGGCTTAGTAGAGAGAACCTGGGAGTCTGTCAAAACACTGGGCTTACATTCTAGTATTACCATGGTGACACTGTGAGAAGAAGATTGAGTGTAAATCTAGTTCCTTTCTGTAAATCAGGAATAATACAGTCACCAATTTCCTAGTCTTTGTGATTATTCATTCATTCAACATATATTTGTTTGAAGTCAAACTTTTTATTGGAATAAAAAAAATAAGAAAATAATGAATAAAAGGAATATTAATCACCTGCTATTTGCCAGGTAATATGGTGAATGCAAAAAGATACAGGAGTTAAATTATTTTGCTTTCGCTTAATCTTATTTATAAAAATGGGCTTTTAATTTTTGGGAAGTTTGTCCTAAATTTTTTTCACATTGTTTATTTGTTCAACAACTATTAATTCAGCATGTCCCGAATGCTTGGCACTATTTCTAGCACCTGATGACACAGGGAAGAACAGGAGTAACGATGCCCTTATTTTCAGAAATCCACTCACCTTCTATGTTTTAAAATTAACACTGTAACAATCAGAAAACAATACTAATCAGAAAGCAACAAAAATAACTAAAATAGGTAGAGAAAGGGAAAAAGTTAGGTATCCTGAAAGCCTTTTCTTTTCACCTCCTTTCTTAGTAACTTTATAGAATTAAAATCACTTATATTTCAGGTGCCTGGGTGGCTCAGTGGGTTAAAGCCTCTGCTTTCGGCTCAGGTCATGATCTCAGTGTCCTGGGATCGAGGCCCGCATCGGGCTCTCTGCTCAGTGGGGAGCCTGCTTTCTCCTCTCCCTGTCTCTCTGCCTGCCTCTCTGCCTACTTGTAATCTCTCTCTCTGTGTCAAATAAATCAATAAAATCTTTTTTTAAAAAATCACTCACATTTCAAACACAAAGCAATTCAGGGAGCATTATGAATATTGGACAATTTAATGACCATTAAATGAATAAAAGTCTCTTTAGGAAAAACATATGTAAGAGAACACTGCTAATTTGATTCTGAAAAACACTGCAAACTAATTTGTTTTTGTCTTTATTTTTTAAAGAGAATGGTAGATTTTTTTTCAAGAGAATAAGGTGCTAATATGCTTGTGTTATTTCTTTTGCAGAAATTATTAGTTCCATGAATGACTTCTTTACCACTTAGCAAAATAATATAAAAAACACCAACAATGAAAAAGTTTGCAATTTCTCCATTAGCATGTGGATTATGACCTTGCAGTTTATTGATGTGGACCTACATCTACTTTTCTACTCTCTCATTAAAAAGAAACTAATAAATATTGTATAATTACAAAACAATATCTCCAGAATGCTACAACATGCTGGTCCATTTCAACTTGCTTTGACAGTACTTAGTGCATTGTAAGGAAAACTGTGTATATTTTCATTGTTTCAAGCTACTTTAGTTTGCCATTAAATTCTTAAATCTCACCCATTAACATTTCAGCAGGTCAATACAATTTTTTAGGCATCTTGCCTTCAACTTTGCAAAACCTAATGGAATACAAATGTGTTGGCCAAAATTGAGTATGAAAATATAGTATAGTAGTTCTATATTAAATTATGGATTTTGAGTTGTATCTCTAGTTGTCTATTATTTTGAATATAATGAATTAAAATTTGACTAAGAAGCATTCATAGGTAATCATGAGGGAGGTTTTAGAGAAAGGCATGACTCCGTTCAAGTACAGCTATGCTGCAGGACCGTGGGGGGAAAAAGTCTCAAAAGCTGAGTTTAAAGTTGGGTGGAAGAGAAGCATGAAGAGAATTTCTGTTCCCTTTATTAATCTTCTGTGACAGGAGTGAAATACTCCAAAGGAGCACAATTAACCCACGGGTTTGTTTTTTTTTCGGGGGGGGGGAGGGTCTTCTGATAGACTGAAATTCACAGAGATTTGTCAGGAGCTTCCAACTGACTTTCAAGAGCTTTTTGGCTTCAACTTTGATTCAATTCACTTAAGAACATCAAGAAAAGAAGCTATAAGCTTAACCAAATAATAAAAAATAAACCACACAAACATTGTTCCATTTCAATTTCCTTGGAAATGCTACTGTCAAACACAAGGTGCAGTGGAAATCAAGACCATAAAGAAAAAAAAACATGTATTAGGGTTATGTTGTATAAAACTAATATGGACGCCAAATATCTCAGGAACCTGCATATTATCAGTCTGAAGAAACTGAGACTCAAATATTGATAGCTATGCTGAAAGGAAATTTACTTGGAACTGCCTATTTACAGGTTCATTATTGTCATTAGTAAACAATCAATATCAAGTACATACATGGTATTTAGTAGTCTTCTCTTATTTGCTCCAACTTCCTGCCGTTAATAAAGTGATGGCTCATCTTACTACTGAAGAGGTTAAATGCTAAAGGAGATCATATTACCTAATCCTGGTTAGTTCAAATTCTAGTTAGAGTCTTATCTAGCACAACTATTATGCTCACCAATTTCTTTCCTGCTCATTACAGTGGAGAACACAGACTTCCTGAGAAAGAGGGATCAACTAGATCAACTGCTCTCAATAAAGGACTTCCTTTGGTCTAAGCTATAGACCATAAGCATTTGTACAAACAGTGGGACATAAGGTTGTTGGGTCAGAACATTAAATGCTATACATATATATATACACCTATATGTTATTTTTTTTTCTTTCTACAGGCAATTAAATACTGTTAAGAACTTTTTTTTTCAAGCAAACAAGGAGCTTTCAGACAATTCTTTCTGCCAACCAAGAAAGCCTACCACAGAATACTTAGCAAGGTATCATTTCAAGCCATTTACTTCATGATAAATGAGATGAGTATGCAATGAATCCTCTGGAGCAAGAGCTCTTGTGTTCTTTATACAAAACAATATAATGTCCTCTTAATGTACATCCTTTCTTGTTCAATTTCTGCTCAGACAATTAAAGGCAAAATGTTGGTATCTCCAATAGAATTCACCATAGTAACTTTCACTTTCAAATCTTTTGTATTTCTTTAAGAATTTTCTAATGGAATAAGTTCCAAAAACCCTGCAAATTCAATATGGGTTAGACACAATTTTTTCCTTATGTATTTTTATCTTCTTGACTTTTTTTAATTTTAATTTTACTATTCAAAAATTGAATATGATCTTTGCAAGTCACCAGAATAATTCTTACATTCCTCCACATCAGGTTGAATTGAATCACTGAAAGGAAGTTTAAACATAATGTGGTGTTTTGGCTTCTAATATAGTAGTACAGTCTTTTTATTAACTCCTTATTGTTTAGTTAATCTCCCTCTCTCCACACACACACTCACACACACACACATGTATATATATACACACACATACATACACCTCCCACAAACAGGGCAGGTCATAATGCTATATACCCCTTACTATGTACCTAGAGTATAGAAAGACTTCCATCACATCCTTAAGGAGCTTACATATTGTAGAAGTTATATTATTTATCTTCCTTCAATTTTCTCACAACAATACTTCTTTAGAAGATTAATAATTAAAAACCAAAACCAACGGTGGCAAGTATATCAATTATTGACCAAGTGAAGAGTCCCCTGTGGAAGTCTGTCACTGGAAGTTCCATCTGGGGAACAGAAATGCTTCATGACTTTCCACTTTATTTTGTAAATCACATTATAATGGCGCTTTGAAATCAAAGTCAACAACCTCCGTCTGCCCCTGAATATGTCCTAGGAAAAAATTTAATCGTCCAAGAGCTGATACCTTTTTATTTTATAAACCATATAAGAAAGTTCAGACAATATTTTATTTGTTAAGAATTCACGGGCCTGAAATGGAGAAAGGAAACATGATTCAGGCTTAATCTCTTTATTTTGAAAATTATTTAATTAACCAAATTATATATTCTTGCTACTAGAATAAAAAATAACTGATATAAAACAAAGTGATAATTCCCATATGAAATACAGACTTGAGTGCTTTATAAAGTTCAAAAGGCAGAAGAGAGAAGTTCCCACTTCACGGAAAAATGAAGTTTAATGGCATTTAGGTGAGATCTTTAAAAACACTAAAATTTGGGCATATGCAAAGAGAAGGGGGAAATTCCAGGATAATGGAACAGGTTAAGCAAAAGAATAGAGTTCAGAAAGCAAATAGATTTGCATAGTATGCCATGATTAGTGTTACATGGTGTAAATTTGTACTGAGTGGGGCATAAATTTGTTGGGTCAGTAGAACGTCAAATGCTATACATACATATTCATCTATATATCATTCCTTTATTTTCTTATTATTTATACACATTGGAGCTTATCTTCCTTTTTATTTTTAATTTTTAATTTATATCTTGGACATATGATATCTATCGATGTTTGTGCCGCGTTATGCTTTCTCTCAATTAGAGTTCAGAATCTCACTAATAATGCCAGGAAGATTGTTTTACCACCGATTTTCCCACTCCATTCCTTTTTCGAAATGGACTTTGTAGTGGGAGGCAATTCATGAGGAAAAATGGCAAGCTGCAGCATATCCCAGAGGCCAGGACTGACCGCAAATTTGAATTTTTTTTTCTAAACTCAACCAATACCTGACCACAAACTGAATTATAAAAGCCTAGAGTCAGTCAGCCACAAATAATTCTGCACTGTCTACTAGAGGTGAGCTGCTGCATTAGATGCCCTTGGGGGAAAAAAAAAAGAGAGAAGTACACAATATGATTGTTGCCCTGAAATAACTTAGTTTCCTGGAATAAGGGATGAGACCCAGGCACACAAAGTGAAATAATAAGGAAAGATAAAGCATGGTTAGGCAAATATATGATAGATCCGGATCTGTCTGAAGGAACAGTAGTTTCTATCCTAGGGCATCTTCACGCCCTAGGTCTCTGTGAGTAATAACTTGCCTCTGATGGAACTATGTTCAGTAAAAAGTCCAAAGGAAAATGCACATTTCTTTCCTTTTGCCCAGATTCACATGAACTCCGTGTGACAACGCTTTTCATCACTAGGAGAGAAACAGGTTACTGCTGCAGGGTTCCAATTTGTGTGTGTGTTTGAGGCTAAGCAGATGGGGGTGTTTAAGTGTGGTAGAAAAGGAAGCAATGTGCCCTAAGGAATAGTCTGAATGTGTATGTAGTGTAAAATGATACCCACGGTCCCCGATTTTCTGTGATAGGCCTGATAGAGGAGAACCTATTCAAGGTTCTACAGTTATGACTACATATAGACCACTCTTCAATCACACATAACAAGAGTTTCTATTACTACACCCATCACAATTTTTAATTATTTTTAAGGATCTATATTTTATCTCAATCAACGATGTGATTTTTAGAGTAAGCATTCTAATTTATTCAACTCTGTAACCCAGTCTCCAGCATAACACTTGACATATGCATATATTATAACAAAAAATGTTTGTGAAAGAAATAAATAGAAATATGGAATCAAATCATGAAGAATATTTACTGTGACTTGGCAGGATCTTGTCTCTAGAGAAGTTCTCAGTGGAGGTTTGGCCTGAGCAGACTCTAGGAAGATAAATCCAGTATAAACCACACAGCATTCAATCTTACAACCCTGAGATCATGGCCTGAGCCAAAATCAAGAGTCAGACGCTTAAACGACTGAGCCACAGGCATCCCCTGATAATGAATTTCAGATCACTGCATTTTGGTATGTCAAGTTTTCCTTCAGAGTCCTAAAAGGTGGTGTGATACAAAAATTATACCAAGTTATAGCCTAGGAATAATTTGTTTTCTAAAATAATTCCACTCAGTTTGTTTTAAATGGCAGTTTATATGTGACACTTTGAATATTTGCTCATTGCTTCTTTTTCTCTCAAACGTTTCCTCCCTTTTCCATAGATCTTTAGAGTAAAAAAATCATATGGATAAAGAAAATAAATGACAATGGCATAAAGGTCAAAAGGAGGAATTAGTAATATTCTATTATCTCTACAGTGCATGAAAAGTGGTATAACGTTATTTGAAGGCGCCGTTAAATTAGCTAAAATAGAAACTCTAAGACAACCACTAAAATAATTTTTTTTTTAAAGATTTTATTTATTCATTTGACACAGAGAGAGAGAGATTACAAGTAGGCAGAGAGGCAGGCAGAGAGAGGAGAGAGGAGGAAGCAGGCTCCCTGCTGAGCAGAGAGCCCGA